>JACXGM010008420.1:0-15167 GCA_016801145.1 Umbra pygmaea | reverse complement strand
GTTCTCCTTGTATGAGCTGAAAGTTTAGAGGGAGGGCCGGGTCTTGGTAGATTTGCAGTGGCCTGATACTCCTTCCATTTCAATATTATCGTTTGCACAGTGGTCTGATACTCCTTCCATTTCAATATTATCGCTTGCACAGTGCTCCTTGGGATGTTTAAAGCTTGGGAAATCTTTCTGTATCCAAATCCGACTTTAAACTTCTCCATAACAGTATCTCGGACCTGCCTGGTTTGTTCCTTGTTCTTCATGATGCTCTCTGTGCTTTCAACGGACCTCTGAGACTATCACAGAGCAGGTGCATTTATACGGAGACTTGATTACACACAGGTGGATTCTATTTATCATCATTAGTCATTTAGGTCAACATTGGATAATTCAGAGATCCTCCCTGAACTTCTGGAGAGAGTTTGCTGCACTGAAAGTAAAGGGGCTGAATAATTTTGCTTGTTTTTTATTTGTTAAAAAAAGTTTGAAATATCCAATAAATTTCGTTCCACTTCATGATTGTGTCCCACTTGTTGTTGCTTCTTCACAAAACATAACAGTTTTATTTCTGTATGTTTGAAGCCTGAAATGTGGCAAAAGGTCAAAATGTTCAAGGGGGCCGAATACTTTCGCAAGGCACTGTATATAGTAAGCTAACCTAACTAATAGAACACGGCTATCCGTAATCATTAATCAAACTGATCTACAAGATACCAGCCTCACCTAACCTAAACCCTATCAGTAACAGCCCAGACCAGAGAGAGTTGTCACAAACAAATAAAGGGACATTTACACATATTTAAATGAAAATCTACATGCAAAGCACTGAAACAACAATACAAAATGAACTGAAATACTCTAAAGATATATAAGGAGTCCAGTCTCAGTTCCTGTTAACGCCATCCCACACTGGGCTGGGCATTACAAACAATGATTACAATGTTGATTACGATGTGCGCAAAAGCTTAGAATAGCCAAATACATATTTTAATTTCAATCTTAGTTTTTGAAGAAGCATTTAAAATACAGTAGCTTCCCATTTATATATTTATAATTTCATGATTTATGTATTCTGGTTCATGATCGAATCATAAATAGCACCTTGTACTGTACGGTTCAGTTACAAATATGTGTACCGTTGCAGCCCTTCACTTATGGATACCAAGCGGAAGCATGGCGCTAGCGATTGACAGCGAGATCCTCCTAGTGGCAGCGACGAATCTGTGGCAGCCATCAGAGACACGTCAGAGACAGGTCAGAAACACGTCAGAGACACGTCAGAGAGCTGTCGGTCAGTAGTCAGCGCACTGTCTAGTGCTGCGTGGCAGCCATCAGAGAGGTTTCGGTCGGTAGTCAGAGCATTGATGAATCTGAGACGCTGGCAGGGGTCAGCTGCCTTAAAACTAAAAACTAAACAGGAAAGCTGCCATTTTTTATTTTAAAAAGCAGTATAACGTTTACATGCACACAGAATAAAAAAGGTGCTAACTAGAACCAAAAATTGTTATTTGGGTGATGCCATAGTGGAACCATTTTAGTTCCACAAAGAACCTTTTAACAAGATGTTTTTAAAAGAACATTAAAATAATTGTTTCTTGCTACACTAATCTTATGCTTTTAGGCTACCAATAACCTTTAGTACTTGAAAGAACCATAGAAAATGCTTGAAGAACCATTCCGTACATAAATAGGTTCTTCAATTGGTGATGGCTATATGAAGAACCAGAGAGTCCTTGTCAAGAACCTTTTTTAGCCTACATTGTACTGAGTAAAAATAGTCACACACTGAAAATAGTAGCACACAGCAAGTGTCAATTCTCTCCCATAAACATGTCAATTGTAGTGGATGACTGGGTCGGACTCAGGGCTTAAATGCGGGAAGCGGGATCAATAAAAATTTTACTATCTATTGATTAGTCTGTGGCAACTGTGGCGGTCGTCAGAGAGGTGTCAATCAATAGTCAGCGCACTGACTGGTCTGTGGCAGCTGCGTGACAGTTGTCAGTGCACTGGCAGGCAATTTGTGGCACGAGCGGCACCACAGTAACTACTTGTCGTCAGTTTACTTAAAAAATAAAAATACATATACCTAAATTATATTTGATCATTTAAACATGTATGAAAGTATAGTACATTTTACCCTGTAGATGAGTGCCACATATCGCCTGCCAGCAAGTGCACGCAGCTGCCACACACCAGTCAGTGCGCTGTGTAACGTCCCCTTTTGTGTTAAGTTGCTCTCCTGTGTGTGTCCTGTCTCTTGTTTGCTTCCTCATGTGTGATGTTTTGGTTCCCCCTTGTGTTTGATTTCAGCATTGCATCTGTTATGTTTCTGTTATTGGGGTGGTTTAGGCTACGTTAATTAGGTTCCCAGATGTTTCTTGTTGAGTCCTTATTGTGTTTAGTATATAGGTTGTGGGTTTTAGTGTTTCCCCTATCGATCAATGTTCCTGTTACGTGTTTCCTTGTTACTGTTGTGTGTTTTCTTCTGAGTGTTTACATATATATATTCTCCGTTTAGCCCCTTGTGGCAGTTTTGTTTAATAACTAAGTGTTTTGTTAATAAACACTATTGATTTATTGCAACACCTTTGCTCCTGTCTCTACCTCTATTTATACACGAGGTAGGGTCGTGACACGCTGACTATTGATCGACAACTCTCGGACAACTGCAACAGTTGACAAGGACTCGTTGATGCCACTGGGAGGATCTAGATAGTAAAATTATAATTGTTAAGAATTGATCACCGCTTCCCGCATTTAAAGCGTAACTCTCGCCAAAATGCAACCTAAGGTTAAACTTTTGTTTAAATGCATAATTAGGACAGAAACGCCACTTTTAAGATTTTCCTTATTTTTGGTTTTGGTCAAATCGCCTTTTAAATTGAGTGATTGGGGCACTACTATGATAGCATCAAAATCGCTACTTTTAAAACACTAAAAAGACTCGACACAACATGAAACTTTGCTCTAAGTATCACCAGGGTCTGTACACATGAACGTGAGCATTGAGAACATTGTTTGTGTACACAGAGTTTACTAAAAAGAAAGAAAGGTTTGGTACAACTCACCTTAGCAGTTTGTGTTTCTGCTGGCTCCCATTTTGGCAGTCAAAAAGTGTTGATCTTCGAATGCAACGTAACAGGGAGGAGAGTAAACATGGAATGCTCCTAAAGCTTAGTTCCATATAAATGCACGGATAATTCGTTGTTTTGTTGTTAGTGAAAAACAATATTGACCTTGTTGAAAAAGGAGCGCCATATGAAATAATACTAAAATCAAAAAGTGGAAAGGTCACGTGAAGTCTCACGTGGGTAGTTGTAGCTGTTGATACAAAGTTTCATGCGAGAGTTTACGTCAGCTAAGATTAGATTATTTAGACTTATAAATTGAATAAAACCCTTTGTTATTATTGGAATAGATATTGCCATGAGCTACGTGGTTAAGTTTTCATGCTTTTCATTGGAATTACAACTTCATGACATTTCCTCTTATGGAGTCCTTTCATTCGCATGATCGGAAATGCAGATGTGACAGCTAGTCCATTCCAGCCTACTGTCACCTGTTTTAATACGTCCATGACTGTAACTGGCTGACCGGCCGTCAAAGTAAAATATGACGGCCCGTTTGGCCCGGAATGGACCGGTTGTTCGGGAAAACTCCTGAACCTCCTGATGGCCAGTCCGTCCCTGCACACTAGTCAGTGCGCTGACTACTGACAGACAGCTGACTACTGACAGACAGCTGACTACTGACAGACAGCTGACTACTGACAGACGGCTGACTACTGACAGACGGCTGACTACTGACAGACGGCTGACTACTGACAGGCGGCTGACTACTGACAGGCAGCTGACTACTGACAGGCAGCTGACTACTGACCGCTATGACGGCTCTATGACGGCTCTATGACGACTGCCACACAGCTGCCACAGATTCGTCACTGCTACTCTGAGGATTTCGGCCTTACTGGCACTAGCCCCTCCGACCACAGAAAACAGTAGCAAGTGCTGTGGCATGCACACGGCCACACCTGAGATTTTGTGAAGACACTATACAGACCAGACATTTCTATTTTTTGCCAAAATGGATGAAAAATACAGATTCTGCCATTTTGATCATCGATATCTGTGCATTTTATAACATTTTTTTCAGATAAAATAATATTACTGTCACTGAATTGAATTAACAATACAGTTTGCACAACAACACCATCTGATGGGGCACAGCCCCACTTGCACCTAATGTAGAATTGCCACTGGTTACGAGCATAGATTGTATAATCACTGGATGGAGCCATGTGTGACATCGCCCATTGGTTTGTGAAGATCTGATTTGGGTCATCGAATTTGCCGTTACGGGCGCAGACATCTTGGTTGCAAAAGTGACGATTTTAGAGGAGAGGGAGGAGTAATCGCCATAGCCACACCCTAAACGCCCCTTTGCTTTTCTGTCAATTTTAAAATCAACTAGACCATAATTAAAAAAATGAACATCATGATAAATTGCAAAAGGCTTAAATCTAGGGAATGAGACCATATACTCATTATGAAAATGTTTACTAAGGTAATAAATCAAGTGAGACGTGTCTCTCATTCTCATAGAATATTATAGAAACCGAGCAACCAGACGTTTCGCCTCCAGCTGGAATTCAGATGAATGCAAGTTTAAGGCACTTCCTCATTTGGGTCAATTTGCCAAATCGGATGCTCACCCTGTGGTTACGAGTCAAGCCCACCTTTATAGATTCGTAATACCCTCATCACCAACTTGGAAGGTGCTGCCAACTGCACTGCCTTCTGTTGGACCCCCCTGGGCTAATCCGTAGTCCAGATTTGAACTCTGATCTTCCAATGATGTATTAACACGTGCCAGCGGTGACTTTACGGCAACAATATTTGCCAGCATTTAAATAGAAATGTAATTTCTGTTATGTGTATCTTATTGTAATGGTGTAGGAATTACTAAGTAAAATACTAAGTAAAATTATCTTACCAATCCCATTGGTAAAGCTTGCAACACTCTTCGTATTAATTTTATGCTGCTTGGGAAAATGTAAAAATATCCATTTTAATATATGGTTTAGGCTGATGGGTACACATTTCAGAATTCTCATTCCATATATCTATAAATACAGAGAGCAGGAATCCATTATAGCCCAAATAAGTGTAAATTGGAAGAGTTTAGTCGTCCTGCTAGGTTTTGTATTCTATAGGGTCTATTTAGAGAACTCATACTTCAAAGTCCACAACACACAGTATGGGGTTGTCATTGGCTTGTACTGCATTGCCCACAAATGGACACAACCGCCACTGTGCCAAGTTTTAAACAAAACATCCTACAGCTAACCAAACACGCCTTGCTCTCTCTCCTTTTTCCACACAAACACGGACATAATATTTACAAATTAATGAAATTGTAGGCATATCTATAAAACATTTGTTCCGGCCCATTCCGTATTGCGAAGACGGGTGCGTGCACCTGTTATTTAGAGGTAGTATTTTGAGGCAATACGGTATTCAGCAACCTTGCTATTTGAAATTGTGAAAAGAAATGACATTTCAAGTTACGCCAACAGCGCAGCTTGCTGGCAAACAATAATTATAGTTCTCAGACGTCCGTACCATAATAAATATTTACTTACATAAATGTGTTTTGATGCTGTGGTCAAATGTTGTTGCAAACGTCCTCCATTGCAAACGTCCTCCAAACAAAATATATAGAGAGAGATTCTCGACCCTCACCAGAAAAACTTTGAGAGCTGGGATGGTTTAATTTCGAAGGCCATGATGGTGGCGCGGCGACACAATGCAGCGTTTAGTTACTGCAGCATTAGTATGGTCCAATTTCCGCCAGCCAGATCTAAAACATTACACATGCCAGGGACGTCACTGTAGATTTATGGATAAGAGGCTTGCCTCTACTACGGGGGCCTTGGGGCATGCTCCTCAATTCGTTTTTTATTTTCCCCTAAATGTATGTAATCAAAAACAGACTCGATTTTAACTGAAACCTTAAACAACTTCCAGTTGATTTCTTGTTAATCACTAACCTCCATCAGACCAGCTCCATCCCCTGTCAGCCTGCAGCTTCTTTCCAGGGTTCAATATTAGCACCATTCACCAGCCAAATGCTGGTAAAATTTGCAGGTGGCTGGTAGATTTGCTTCCCTCACCAGCCAGAAATCTATTGAGTGGCTGGTAAAATTTGAACATTTAATAGCCCTTTGGCTGGTGGATGAAAATTTAAATTTTGAACCCTGCTTCTTTCTCTCAATCTTTCTTGTTTTGATAAGTTATTGTGATTAAACTCAAATTTACAACAACTCAAGGCTTAATTAGTGATAATTCCATTCAAATGTTGTATCTGTCTGTTTGAACTGATAAAATCCTTGTTTCTCACCTGACTGAACATCAGCAGATCTGCAAGCACCACTTCTCTTGAAGAACTTTCTTATATCCATAGCTACAGTTCAGTAGCTCCAGGTTTAGAAATTGAGTGATATGTAATAGCATTATGATCATCACTAATGTTATGGTTTCACAAAGACTAACAGTTTAGAAACAATCATCTATGACTGCTGTGATTGTTTTGCTTGACATGTCAATAACATAATATCTCTCTCACCTAGCCTATAATCTGCATGTGGATTTTTTTAGCTAATGTTCAATAACATGCAAAAAATTAAACTTGATACCTAGCCTAGATACTAATGAAATAGTAGGGTAAGGTGGGCTAAAGTTTTGAGAATGCCACAAATTCAGATTTTCACAAAGTCTGCTGCCTCAGTGTTGATAATAGCAATTTGCATATACTCCAGAATGTCATGAAGACTGATCAGATGAAATGCAATGAATTGCAAAGTCCGTCTTTACCGTGAAAATGAACTTATTCCCCCCAAAAAGATATTTCCACTGCATTTCAGTCCTGTGTAACAGAGTTAAGAAAGTACTGTAATCTCACTCCACAGCAAGCTTGAAATGAGGCCGAAGAGCTATACAATTGGTACCTTTTGTATAGCTCTTCGGCGAGATTTCAAGCTTGCTGTAGAGAGAGCTTACAGTACTTTCTTAACTCTGTTACACCTGCCACAAAAGGACCAGCTGCCATCATGTCAGTGATTTTCTCATTAACACAGGTGAGCGTGTTGACAAGGATAAGGCTGGAGATCCCTCGAGATCACGCACAGAACACAGCATGTATTGCCGGACAATATCTATTGGTACCGGTAGCAGCCGAGAGTAGCAGCCATCAGGGAAGTGTTATTTAAAGATACTTCTGGTTTACTTACAAACTTTCCAATGCCTCGCTTTATAAGTACAGAACCTTTTTGTACTACTCTAAAAATTCGGTACCATTCCGGGCATTATAAGTGGGGTTATTTACGAGATACACCATTGGTTCCATTAGCGCCTGCACTAAGCCAATCGGCTGATAGCGCTCCAAGCATTGATCATGCAAGAATGGGCTGCCATCAGTCAGGATGTGGACCAGAAGTTAATTGACAGCATGCCAGGGTGAACTGCAGAGGTCTTAAAAAAGAAGGGTCAACACTGCAAATATTGACTTAATGTTATTGCCAATAAAATATTTTAGGGGCTTAATGAGTGATCATGTCATACCTGGATGGGACTCGCCACAGGACGGCTTGCCTCATCTTGTGGCCAGACTGGGACATTATCCATATTACTCGAGAACATTAGATTGTCTTGTGTTGTCCATGTCTAATCACTTCTATTATCATCCAGCTGATCCTTGTCTCTAATTAGTGTGTTTACAATATGTACTTTTTGGCCGTTAGGGGTCTCTCAATCAAAACAATAGCAAAAGATGTACTTGGATGACGTCGGGAAGTAGCGTGGGATCATGGGTTTTGTTATCGTCGTCAATGACAACCTTCCAATCTAGCGTTTTCGGCAGAAAAAAATGTTCACTGACTAAGTAATGTATTGTTAAAAATATTATAACGTTATTCACATTATGTTTGGCGGTTCCCTGGAACTTAGAACAACTAGAGCAGTCAAAGGTTATATGACGCCATTGACGGAAGACAAAATAAAACGTCCCGTGTCTTCGAATTATATTACAAATTTCTCTGGATTTGAAAGTTGCTGGAAACATTTAGGATAATGTAAGTACACAACTAAGAAATATTTATATAGGTATAGTGATGAAAACGACATATTGTACCTTTAATTGTAACCTCTGATTCCCATTGTCTTTGTGTCTGAATGTGAATGTTTCTTGTTGCCAGGTAGGAGGATGTAGAGCAGCGATGGTGTGTATCTTTAGTAAGTGTGTAATGTGTGTCTTCACCAAATGAAGTGCCATTGTAACGAATACTCCCAAGAGGTAAAAGAACAATACAGTTTATTCCAAACAGGTTAGTAACCAAAAAGCAGGCAGTCACCGATCAGGCGAAGAAATAGAGAATAATCCAAAAACACAATACTGAATAAACAATGCACGGGTCAGGCCAGAATAACAATCCAAGAATATATGCTCAGTAGGAAGAAAATTGATTACTTACAATACCTCGCAAAGAGGCAATGGGGTGTGTGTGCTTTATATACAGACTGGGTGAGAGCAGGTGTACTGAATTTGGGTGATTGAGTCCGGGTTATGGGAATTGTACTTCTGAGCAGTCTAGAATAGGGAAGCTGTAGTTCTCAGGGAAGGGGAACTGGGGAATGTTACAGCCGTAGGTAGCACATTTGCTAAGTTGAGTATATTTGTATGTTACTTTTAGTCAGTATAAAACGGGTTAATAGGAGTCATTATAAACTGTATTGTTTTAAATCCTAAATGCTGCATCAGATATCTTTTACTTTTCGAATTGAGTTGGAAAACTGTAAAGTTCAAAAAAGGGAGTAAAGCTCACAATCCCTATAACAACTTTTATTTCAATACATGCAAATGCATTGGGAGCACTGCACAGTCTATTCCAAATCAAAACATGAAGAAAAATATATCAAAATTGTTATTACTTTACAGAAAGTGAAGAAAAAGGAATGTAAAGCATCTTGGTGTTTGCAATATATTGACAAAATTCCACAGCTAAGTGCTGTGTGCAGTCATTCCGCGATGTGTTGTAAAAAAGAACAGCTCTTAGCAGTGGTAAAGATGTGTCCAAAACCCAAAAGCACTGGCATTTCAGTCACATGATGCACCATTCACCACAAAAAGTTAGAATTTATAAGATATTATGTCATCCATAGATGCATGTCTTTGTTTTGCAGTTTAATAAAACAAAACAAGCAGTGAAAAGGACTGATTTGTTACTTATTCCATAAAGTCATTTCAAAAGGGCATAATCAATATTATTGATACCATTTAGAAGTTAATTTAAATAATTGCATTATAGAAGTACAATGTACCTCAAACAGAACATTCTTTTTTAATTAAAATCAAAGGTGTCTTTGAATAATCCCTCATTCAGCTAGTTTAAATGGAGAAAGGTACTTATTGTACTCTGCTGTTTTGTGTAACTGTGAGTATCACACTGAAAATGGAAAATAGAAGGAAAACCACAGAGTTGTCTAAAGTTGTTAGACAGGTAATGCCGAAGTGGTGGAACTGATTTTGGCAAGGTTCACATTTTATTCCCAGGGGACAACGGATTAAAGTATGAATTAATTTAATAGATGCAGAACAGTATACAATAGCATTAAAAGTATTAAAGATAACTTAGTTCCAGAGACTTTAAGTTTACGAAAGAGTGGAAGACAGCCTGGAAAGAAGCGCTTTGTTTCACCTTTCTACCCTTAGTACAGTATATAACCCCAGCCAAGGCCTTGGGGTGAGACTACGATAAAAGGGAGATCTTAAATACCATTTTTTCCACTCCAATATCAGAAGGGCACATTCAATCTCAAAACTTTGTGGACAATGTGGCACAGTCATTAAACATCATTAATCTATTAAGCAACTAATGCAGTCTGGTTTGACACACAGGACAAGAAACGTGTGTAGAACCACAGCCCAAATGGTTCTTTTATTGATATGGTACATTTAATGGGATATATATATGACACACATAGAAGCTATACTATTTTCTTAACAAAAATGTTATTTAATGGACTAGATAAATGTACAAGTGTACTTTTCCAATTACAACACCAAGCATGGTCAACGTAAAGGCTACAAGACCATCTCTAAAGACCTGGATGTTCCTGTGAGCACTGTTACCAATATTATTAAGAAGTTTAAGGCCCACCGGACTGTAGCCAACATACCTGCACATGGCTGCGAGAGACGACTTGACCCAAGAACAAATAGAAGGATTCTTTGAATGTTGGAGAAAGAACCAAGGAAAACTTTAAAACAGATACAAGCCAACATTCAAGCTTAAGTTGCCACAGTTTCAAGTCACGCTATCTGTCTCTTTCTGAATGAAAATGGGCCCCAATGACCCAAGAAGACCCCACTTCTAAGAGAAATAAAAAACCTGACCGGAGTTTGTCAAAATGCATGTGGACATGCCACAGTCCTTCTGGGAGAATGTCCTTTGAACAGACAAAACAAAAGAAGAGGTTATTTGGTGACTCTCAAGAACTCAATGTTTACAGGAAAAAAATTAAGCTTTTAAATCAAAGAACATTGAAACACAGAACTGGCTCATTGATGTATTGGGGTTGCTTTGCTGCCTGAGTCACTGGGTGTATTGAATCTGTGCAGGTCACCGAGAACTCAAGAGACTATCAAGGCATTTTGGAGTAGAACCTATGACCCAGTGTCAGACAACTGTGTCTCTGTCAAAGGTACTGGGTCCTCCAGCAGGATAATGACTCAAAACATACCTCAAAAAGCACCATGAGCCCTAATCTCAATGCCGTCGAACATCTTAGGAAAGAGGTGAAACTTGCTGTTCGGAAATGCTATCAAACCTCAGAGAATTTGAGCGGTTTGCTCGAGAAGAGTGGGCCCAACTACAATTTGTGTAGAAATCTCATTCAGAGGTATTGACAGCGCTTGATTCCAGTTATCCTGTTTGTTTGGTATTGGCCAGGTCGCCATTTCAAATGAGAAATTGTTCTCAATGTACCCACCTGGTTAAATAAAGGTTACATAAAATAAAAAAAATAAAAATATTATCTCCAGTCTGTGCAAAGAAATATCAAGTTAAAGGTCCTAATACTTTTGTCCAGATCATTTTCATTGGTTTTACTATTTAAAGTTATATGTAACAATTCAAAAGCAAATATTTTTGTCAGTGAAAATTGGGAGTTTTAAATTAAATGTGGAATGATACCAATACTTTTAGCTACATCTGTGACACACCCCCTGGTGCCTAATTGCTTACATATACTACCTGTGTTTCACAGTTGAACTATTGGATACAGTATAGTTTTCATGATCTCTACTTATAATACTAATGTCCAAATGCTGACTTGTACTTAAACTCAACCTACCCTGCTTGCACATACTATTACTATCCTGCACACTTATTAATCTCACCCTCAGCTTCTCCCCCATTAGTTCGATCTTGAAGGTAGCATGCCATAATTATTCAATCTTTGAGGATGTCCAGCACCAGCAGCTTTCTTTGAAGATCAAAACACTTTATGTTATGTTAGTCACAGTGAGCTACAATGACCATCTTATATTACCATGTAGTCACAAACTCACACACTGCATCTCATCCTTACACTTTATTCCATCAGCTGGATATAAAAGACATAATGTAAATATTTCTCAATAGTATTTGCTAAATTAATTATCATAACATCAAAACAACAATGTCAATATTATTCCAACAGGGAGCGGACATCTGCAAAAAATGAAGACGTGTCTTCATGTGTCTTGTCTGAGAACAAAACGTTTTATGTTAAAAAAGTACAATTATATTTCTTGTAGACAGCCGTGACAGACTGTGCGCTTCCTTAGTTTTTTTGCAACATAGACCTCATTTCTATGGTAAAAACATAACAAGGTTATTCCAATGTAGGTACGTAGAATAATATTGAATTTCATGTAGCACAAAAATTACTCCATGCCTCCATCTGCTGGTCAAAAAGGGGATTTGTGTAGGGTTTTCCAAGAACAGTAAACCCAACTGTCAAATTGTTGTTTGTAGTCACTTACACGCAGCGACATTTTAATGTATTTATACTTTATTTGTTTTATAAAACGCTAGTTTTAATGATAGATTTTAATGAGTTCGCTTTATTTTCTTTACAGTAATCTACGTTTATATTTCAATACCTACGGTAATATACGTTTATATTTAATACTTACGGTAATCTACGTTTATATTTCAATACTTACGGTATTTAAACATCTAAATAGTGCGCAATTCAATATGTCAGCGCCCTTGAGCAGCATTTCCAGATACATTTCTCATCGAATCTATGTTGATGGTTAGGTTTTTAACTTGTTATTGCAGTATATGTCAATGGATGCGGACGATACAACTGTACAAAGGAACTTCAGAACTTCATACCCCATTAATTAGCTGTGGTGCACTGCGTAGTGCTAAACAAGCCAGCTAGCCAACGTTAGTTAGCAACCGACCTAGCTAACTGATAGACAATATGAAAGACTAATCAACAAATCCTAGACTAGCGTAATATTGATCCAATGTCGTATTAAGCCTTTCTTGAATCGTATTTTTAGTAGCTATGGCTTTTACACAAGCAGTCAAAATGCACTTGGTGTTTTGTCGTTCCAAGATCCCTTCCTTTCAGTTGTGGTCCACTGTCATAGCCCAAAGAGATTACCATCGTGTTTTATATGGTAGACCTCAAAATCCAACTTCAAAGTGTTGCCCAAAGATTAGAGCAATGCATCTAACTCATCCATTGATGATAACAAAGTTACTGTCTGTGGATGAAATTTTTGCCAGAAGACGACTACAGGACTACTTGAAGAATATGGAGACAGAGTACAGTAATAGTCTGAAAGTGGTCAACAACATAGAGGGACAGCAGTCTGATGAATTGAGAGTAAAGAGAACAAGAATATCTGTTATAGCCCCTCTAATACAGTACATCAGAGAACTTAAGACAAAAGAGAAAGAATTTGCTGAAACTGAAATATTACTGAAAGGTGAGTTCAAACCTAATATGTAATATTATTCCATCAGTTCTCTGTTTACAATGCATCATGTGACTACCTGTCTTGTTCTAAATGGATGTCATGTCACAATGACAACGAAAACAGTAAAAAAGGAAAAATTGTTTTACCCTTCACAGATGACGACCCTGATATGTGCAAACTAGCAGTAATTGAGAGGGAGACCTATCAGAAAGCCATTCATGAAATAAGACAAAAGGTGCACCCCAGCATTTTAAGTATACACAAAAACACATCTTAGACTGTTGAAATTAAATCATATCTCTCCCATCAGTATAGAAAAAATGGCCATACCTTATAAAAATAGTAATTTCTGATTCATCTGCATTCCTTCAGATACTGTCCCACTTGATCCCTGAGGAGGAGTCAGACATGAGTGACCTGATCCTTGAGGTCACTGCAGGGGTCGGAGGTCAAGAGGCCATGCTCTTCACCGCAGAGGTCTTTGATATGTATCAGAGCTTTGCCGGCCACCGGGGCTGGGGGTTTGACATCTTGGAGTACATGAAAAGTGAAATAGGTCAGCCATTTTATATAGTAATTATGTTTGTTTTATTGTCAAACCAGTCTTGTTATACTAACTGATTGTCCAAACTTCAAGTATCTATATTTGGTCAATCCTAATGCTGTCTTCTTTCTGCAGGTGGGTTACGTCATGCTTCAGCCAGTATCTGTGGTCCTGAGAGCTACAAGAGGATGAAGTTTGAAGCAGGTGTGCATCGTGTACAGAGAGTACCCAAGACTGAGAAACAGGGTCGCGTGCACACCAGTACCATGACCGTGGCAGTGCTCCCACAGCCCACAGAGGTCAGTGCTTCCCTGTTGAATCGACCTTCGAGGTACTGGCTGTTGCAAAACCTTCCATAAACAGTATTCTTTGAAATATTTCCATCTTTCCATTTACACGATTACCTAGGATTATGCTCAAGACTAATTTTGCTAAGTATTGTTTTTTTGTTTTTTTTCCAGATCAGTTTCACAATTAATTCGAAGGACTTGAGGATTGAAACCAAGCGGGCAAGTGGAGCTGGGGGCCAGCATGTCAACACCACAGACAGCGCAGTGCGAATTGTTCATCTCCCGACAGGTAATCATAGTAGAATATAAGGATCAAACTCTCCTATTCTCACAGAGACTGATTTGCATAGCACGATGCATCAAAAGTTCAAACATGCTTGTGTGACTGGATCTATTGCTTTGAAGTAGCTAGTCTGGAGCATATCTCCTTTGTCACCTACTGGGGTTTTATCTCTGTTTTGGGCCATAGGTGTGGTCTCAGAATGCCAGCAGGACAGGTCCCAGCTGAAAAACAAAGAAAAGGCCATGACGTTTCTACGTGCCAAACTCTATAGTATTAGACTGGAGGAGGAGACCAGTAAGCGGTACACTGCGCGGAAGGTCCAGGTACATATCTGAAATGTAAACTCAAATTATGTGCATACATCCTTTTTGTTTTACTGTGTTTTTCAATAGAAAATATTGTGTACAGACTATATAATCTATCGTTTTAGATTGGCAGTAAAGGCAGATCTGAGAAAATCAGGACCTACAACTTTCCCCAGGACCGAATCACAGATCATCGAATTGGGAAAACAGTGCATGATGTCCAAGAATTTCTCTTGGGTGAAGAGCTTCTTTGGGAAATGAATACGACATTACTGGATTTCTCTAACCAAGAGACCCTCATGGATATTTTAGGAGAAAATGACTGACCAATAATAGCCTATATATTAGTCCACATTAAAGCTATGAACGTTACTTTTAGTGAGATCAAAATGTGTGTATTTATTTGCTTGTTTTCCCTTCCACCCCCAACCAATTTAGTTTCTGCTGAAGTGCCCAATCAACACATTCCACCCATGGGTGTGAACTGCCCGTCTTCCAACTGTTTTTGTTGGCCTTTTACAACTAAAACCTCCAAATATGTGATCATGTCAGTGAAATGAACACCACTTTTAGCGTGCTGTGTGTATGTGTACTTCTATAAAATATATTTTTATATAAATATATCAATTTGTTTTATATTACTAAAAGACAAATAAAAAGGAGAGAAATTAAACCACGCCTCGATATTTAATGTATAGTATATTTGAAGAGCGGGGACC
>JACXGM010008419.1:9164-29088 GCA_016801145.1 Umbra pygmaea | reverse complement strand
AGCGCACCCGACCCCAGCGGTTCCTCCCACAGGTGGTGGGCCCATGGGATGGAGAGGGAGGTGCCACGTTGCTTCTTCGGGCTGTGCCCGGCCGGGCTCCGTGGCAAACCCGGCCACCAGGCGCTCGCTGAGGAGCCCTCCATCCAGGCCTGGCTCCAGATGGGGGCCCCGGGCTTCCTCCGGGCAGGGTCTCTCTCTCAATTTTCATAGCTTTGACTCTGTATACCACCACAATGGAATGGAAATTAAACAACTGAGATGCCCCCGGGTCTATTGCTGGATTTTGTCATGCGACGACCAGTCCATGGATAGAACTAAATTGGCTTGGGAGCAGGAGATGGGGATGGTATTTTCTAAGGAGTTCTGGGAAGAGGCAATTAAAAGAACAAGTTCTACCTCTTTGTGTGCCCGTCTGGGTCTCATTCAATATAAGGTTTTACACAGAGTACATTACTCAAAGTCCAGACTATCCAAAATGTACCCAGCAGTGATGGATGTGTGTGACAGGTGTCACTCCTCTCCCTGGGACCTATACCACACGTTTTTTACTTGTCCAAAACTGACAGGTAAAAACAGCTTCTGGAATTCAGTATTCCATTCTTTGTCTGAAGCCCTCAAAATTCACCTGACTACATGCCCATTAATTGCTCTGTTTGGAATCCCAGGTAACTTGATTAAATTAAATAATAAGGACTCTGAAATTATTGCTTTCACAACATTATTAGCTAGATGCAGGATTTTACTAATGTGGAAATACTGTCAGCCCCCCTTAGCTTCCCAGTGGCTAACTGATGTCCTATTTTTTTGCAATTGGAGAAAATTAAGTACTCCTTGAAGGGATCTCACTCTAAATTCTCTGACAAATGGAAGTCATTTATCTCATATTTTAACAGTTTGCAGAGGCTTCCCACACATTTTCCTTAAACCAAGTTAGTATTAGTATTAATCTTACCATTGTAAATTAGATATACATGTATGTCCGTGTGATGTGTTTTCACGTGGATGTTTTGTGTGGGGTCTGGGGGTAGGGGAATTGGGTGGAGTGGATATAGAGGAGAGAAGGGGGAGGGTATGGGGAAGAAAAGTTTGCTATGCACCTTTTTGTCTGTCATCATTGCTGTACATTTGATAAATAAATATATATATAAAAAAATCACTGTGTTCACTATAAGAATCACTGTACATGGCTACAGTATCTGCACGAGTAATGACATTTCGAACATGTTTAAAGGCTTAAAGGACTTTTTAAAACTTGCCCCGTAAATGTGTAATGGTCTGTAAACTGGAGCGGGGGATAACACGGTTTTGGCAATACAGATTATTAGAGTTATTCTCACTACTGACAGCACTCCAGATATCCAAACAACAGATCTACGTTTTGAAATCGCCCGAAATTCTCCTTTAAGCAATGGATCTTTCCAGCTAAATAGCAAGTAGAATTCACCTAGCTGACAGTTTGCTATTAGGGGACAAGCTCACCCTATTCACAAAACAATGATTGCACAGCGTGGTAAGGAGCTAGGCTAGCTCATGTGCGTAGTGGTGCACACACAAACTGTGTACAATACTAGCCATCTCAGAACTCAAACCTAGGCGTGACCCTGGATGATACCCTCTCGTTCTTTGCAAAAGTCAAGGCTGTGACTCGTTCCTGCAGGTTAATGCTCTATAACATTCACAGAGCACGTCCTTATCTCACCCAGGAAGCAGCCCAGGTAATCATCCAGGTACTCATCATCTCACGTCTGGATTACTGCAACTCACTCCTGGTAGGACTCCTGTTGTTCGCCACCAAACCACTACAACTCATTCAGAATGCAGCGGCCCGCTTAGTGTTCAAACTTCCCAAGTTCTCCTATGTCACCCGACTTCTACACACACTCCACTGGTTCCCAGTTGAAGCTTGAATTCGCTACAAGGCCATGGTGCTCACCTACGGAGCAACAAGAGGAGCTCCTCCCCCCATCTTCAGGTGATGCTCAAATCCTACACCCCTACACGGGCTCTCCGTTCTGCAACCTCTGGGCTCCTGACCGTCCCACGCCTTCATAAAGTCAGCTCTCAATTGAAGCAGTCAAAACTCTTCTTCATCCTGGCTCCTAAATGTTGGAACTAGCTTCCACTGGCGGCTAGAACAGCAGTCTCAACTTCAGGAAATCACAGAAAACATTCTTCTTCAATGAGTACACAACTATACTGTTGTTGTGTAACTGTGCTAAAGTATTGTGGCTTCCTGTAGCTTTGCATGGCTTACTGATAACATATTTGTTGCTCTAGCTGTCTGTATGGTGTCTTGTTGGCTACTGTCTTTATTAGTCTAACCTGTCTTAATGTCTTGTTGTTTTCTGTGCTCTGGTCTAAAATCATCTGGCCAAAGGACTGCAGTTGAAAACTAGCTGGATGGCTAACACTGGCACATTTAGAGACATGTTGATTAATGTGTGCTATCCTTTATAAAATAAAATAAGAATAAGTACTTAAATTAGTTGTATTCCACTTTTGTGATCTGTATGATCCTTCTCTAGCACTGTTTTTGACTATTCACTGTTTCAAATGTTGAATACTCTTACTAGTAAATCGTGGTTGTTTCACCTAGTTTCTCCTAAATGTATGCACCCACTGTCAGTTGCTCTGGATAACAGCGTCTGCTAAATGATTAAAGTGTAAATGTAAAAATGTGAACATATGATGAGCTATGTGGGATCCATTAAGCCAGTCATTCTTCCGTTTTATATTGGTGGCATCCAACCACTTTAATTCAGCGTTGATGCAAAACAAAGTGTTCCACTATTCACTCTAATTGCAGGTTAAATGTGATGCTTAAGGACCTACTATTAGATAATTGCTATTCCATTTAGCTCCTTACACACACGCACATACAACTGTGCACACACAACGACACCAAATGCACTTTTTGCTAGCCTGCTATGCTTGGTTACATTGACAACAGACAGCTGTTCTAGGATGGCTTCTACACAGACTGCATCAATCAGTCATTGCTGCAATTAAGCTCCCGGGCCAGATGTTTTGATATATAGTTGACAAGCTGACACTCACAGCAATGACTTGGGATTGATGGACCCAACGGGACCTCTACCTGAACCTTCCGCTGACTCCCTTGGGTCATGCTGACCTCTTGAACTCAAACAGCAAATGCCCTTTTGACCCCTGTCAACTGAGGACTCTGATGGAACAGAATTAAGCAAGAACTGGTTAACTTGGTAGGCGTGGTCAAGTTAAACTCCACCTCACCATCTGTATCTATGACAACCCTATCATCCCCAGCTTTCTGTTGGCCATTCATCCCCTCTATCTATCTTCCATCTGGAACTATTCCCCACATCATTGCTGCAAATTAAATATTGTCCCAGTCAACTTTCCTGGTAAGATAATGGTAAAATTAATACAAATTAAAAAATAAGGTTTTTACGTGGACTGTAAGTATGTAGCGGAAGGCGGCATTTGGTGGCAAGGCAACGCTTAATTTGTTTTGAGGAAATCGATATTTAGTTTTATGTGCAGGCTTACACATGAAACAGATTAAACAGACAAACATAGAGAGCCTTCACGTCTGTATCACATCTTTCCTTACTGTAAATATGGAACATAAATGGATCCAGAAGCAGACATTTTATAATCCTAAAGGCTTCTGTCAGCTCAATGAACTGGAGTCTCTCTCCCCCTTTAAAACCACACATACCAATTCATCCATTTACTTAATAGCTTGGTTATGTATCGGCAGCACAGTATACTTATTGTGTGTGTCTGAATGTTAATCCACAACATCAATACAAACCTCAGCCAGCCTACCAATTAATTGGCAGTGCAATATGAATGTGGCCTGAGTCGCCATTCCCGTCATATCACACACGCACACAAACAGACACGCTGATGCGGCCCTGATTCGTGGCATGATATCTCTGAAAATGTAATATCCTCATTCTTCCAGACTTTAACCTTGCATCTACCATCTGATCTAACAAGCACATACGTTTGTGGCAGTGCTGCCTTACAGATGTACTACATGGACTGAAATATACTGAGGGTGAATTTAAGAGTGACAGAAGTGGGGACTAGATTTTCTGTTTCACCTGTTAAAGCAGATGGTTAATTTATGATTTTCCCCCTTCCGGTCTGTAGTCAGGAAACCCTGCCCTACTGTATGTTACTTTGTTGAAAACAAACAAACAAAAAGACAAAAACTGTATTTCAATACTATTAATTGTATTAAGATTTTTTTCCTACTAATTCTTAGGAACTAGTATATTGGATCCAGGGGTTCAAACCATCAATATGATGAAAGTAATAAAAATAAATATACACAACAATTGCATACTGTAGCAAAATTATCATTTCACATTACCTGAATAGCTCGCAATTTACTTTATGGCGCTGACAAGTTCTTACATTTCACAAACTCAGTTTTGAGTCCATCTAACTCTCTTTCTTCTCTTCACTGAGCAAACATCAATTCTAATGTTCCCTGTCTCACTTGCAGCATGCTATGAAGATATCGTTGCTAGCCGAAAAACTATCCGCTAGCAAAAAGCTTTTCCCCTTCAATGGTCTCCGGAAATACTTTGCTTGTGTGCTACTCAGAATCTCTTGGGAAGGTTGGTTTGTTTGGAGGGAGGGAAAAAAAACACAAACGCTGTATTTTTTTACATAAAAATAAAAAATACTATCTTCAATGAAATCCACCACATCAAGACAAATTAAGTCTGAATTTATCATGCAGTGACGATGCACAATATTAATACATTATGTTACAAAGATACTGCTGTATGTTGAATGACCTATAATAACCTTTAACATAGAAAAAAAGCAAAAAGTTACATAACGCTGCTTTAACCTTGCAGCAATTCTTTTGATGGGTTTTCTTTGCGTTCAAACAAATAGTGTAGTTACAGTATTAAAAAGTGTTTGTGCAATTGTTAGGCTAACCTGCCTGAAGATTTGAAAATAAACCTTTGACACAAACCAGCCAGGAAAGATTAAATCAAGTGTTCATTCCATTAGAACTTCAGCATAACGATTTACTCATGGTAACATTAAGCTTATAATGCCAAACAGAAACCACCCCAACATATTCCAATGGCCACAGACATCGCCAACCTCAGAGGATATGACACCGATTTTTGAAGAAGCATAGTAGTACCAATAATAACAGCAAGCATCGTTTTGTACTCGAAAGGCTTATATGTCAATTATATCTGCATGAGTTCATTGTGAGTCTACCCACATGACATCAAGCACAATGATGGAGTTAGAGCAGTTGAGTCATGCCTGCCTGTAAACAGTTCAAAGCCACTGGAATAGATTACAAGCTTCCTACAATCATATTGCCACAGCTTTGGCATTTTTAGCCTCTAGCGATGCACAGTCATAAAAAATAAATTAGCGGTGTAGTTTGATAGCTAGCAGGGGTTTATAAAGCCCCCCTCGCAATCCTTGCTTCCTTCTCCTCCAACTGCATGTGAAGTGGGCTCACATTAGGCTCCTCTTGGGCTTCACCCGCCTTGTTTTCAGTGGCTGTCAAACACACAGCGGGATTTACCATTACGCTACGATGTTGGCTTGACTGCTGCCTCAACGGCCAGTGGGAAAGCATTTCAGATGTGCTCCACCATGAAATAATCGCTGTGATAATCTAAGTGGCTATGAGATATTATATTGTTTTTCACACAATGCATGTGAGACATATCTAAATGCAGCTACATTATAATTCACTATAAAGCTACATTATAATTCAGGAAGACAAGGAGATACCTAGTATGAGAGACTAATAGCATTTGACATTGTTTTGTGCTGGTAAACTACTGAAATCTCTTTCTGTTAGCTGAGGCTATGCCTTGCCATTGTCTGATTTCAATGACAAATGACAAAACAATAGGCCTTTGCTGGCATGTCTTATCTTCTTTGACATGTTCTACTCTCTGGAGTGTCAGCCTGTATGTTAAAACAAGGATATTACCATGAGGGTAAAGTCTGTCACTGACAGAGTCATCAACGCACAGACAAATAGAATGTCAAACCTACAAATACTCCTGTTTTTGTATTTGTACCATTCGGGCAACTCAATATGAAATTATATATTTTGTGTGAATTTTTTTTCTTCCTCTGCTTAATTCCATAATGCCCATTCATGTTTTTGGCCATGCATTATCGTGGAATCTCCCAAAATGTTCGGGGGGTGTAGAAGATCGATGCAAGTCTCCTTCTAGACATACCTCGCCAAGCCGAGATGTATTTCATTTGTAAAAATAAAAAGTAGACAACTCATCTCTGTGTGAATTCATGTTTTAAAACAATAAAAGTCACAAACAGTTACACTGGGTCTGTACACTTCATTGTCTCATCCTCCTTGATAGCTTTTGCACTCTGAATTTTACAATTCCTAGAATCTCTTCCACCTGATGACAGGCGTGATTGTTTTATAATCTATGACAAATCAGGTTTTATTAAAATCTGCAACAGGGATATAGACATATCTAGCACAGTAGGCCCCTATCAGGAAATATTTTTTGATAACTATGTCAGTGGCATTATTAGTGTATCCCTATTTTTAAGAGGATCTTAGTTGTTAATAAAATGCTCAGTTTTTGCCACTACATTTTGAAAAGATTTTGGAGGCATTTTAAAGTTTAGGCAAATTTCCTGCAATTCTACATGTTTTGTGATTTGCTTCTCAAAGAAGGCTTGCCCAAGACCTCCGTACATTGCAATCATGCCATGAGCTGTTTGCACACATCAAACATCTCTCTGGAATGTCCCAATTTCTCACAAACACACAGGTTTGGCCCGCCAATGACCAAACAGGCATTATCATTTTTTATTTTCGTGAAACCTGGCAAGTTGACAACTAATTATTACCTGAAGCAACACCTGAGTCATAACTGTTGAAATGAGGGTTAACTGTCTTGCTCACAGACCGAACAACAGAACTTTCATCTTGGCAGTCAGGTGATTTAGTCAGGGCCTTTCGGAACCAGTCCGACTCCTTAAACACTAGGCCATTTTGCCACTCCAAAATCTTTAGTACATAGAATGCAGACAGAATCACAGAACGCAGACACAAATAATTATACAACTTTTAGGAATGTACCATACACTAAAGCTGACTATTGCTGTGCCAGCGGTGCTCGCTGACGTTTTGGCCCCACATGGATCCCCTTTTGACCTCTGTGTCATCAAGCTTTGTCATGGAGGGTTATGTGCCAAGGAAATGTCAATGAAAACTGCCCATGTTTGGGATTCACTAAGATGGCAGAGTCATGGGCAGAGTCATCAGTACAGTTATGAGTAACTAAATGGCAGACACATATGGCATGGCCCAACATGATTATGTGGGGCTAAACGCCGTCATTCACTTGCTGTAGAAACTTGCTGTAGATCAGTGGATAGTAACAGCACACTTAATAATGACTAAAATTGACCTTACTGTAGATACTTACATTATATTGTTAATTAAGTCTGTAATATATATCTCCAGATCTGTCTTTTTATTACAGCCGTTTACAACTTGCCAGGACACATTTTAAAAACTATTATGCCTTTCTAATATTGTACATCAGCATTTTTACAATAAATTTTCAAATACATTGGTATACAAAGTAATATTTTAGATTATACTTAGTTAACTCTTAAACCCAGTGGAAGTATGGTAGAGTGCAGAAATTCCATAATAACAATATTATATATATATACAGGGCAGCTGATAGGGGGGGACAACCGGGAATGTTGTCCCGGGCCCAGTCCTGAGGGGGGGCCCAAATTTTGTTTTTGTACAGTCATTTGTTTTTGTGGGGGGCCCTAAATGTGAAGTTTGTCCCGGGCCCACAGATTCCTGTCGGCGGCCCTGTATATATATAATTATTTTTTTACTTTTCAAGTATATGTTTTGTACAATTCTTTTATAATTTACTTGAGATTTTTGGATATTTAAAATATATTTGGCATAGGATGGTCCAGCTATCGAAGCTGCTTCCACCCAGGTACTGCTACAGCATGAATTGCTGAGTTGTATGCAAATGAATAAAGGCCAAATGATGGAAACCTATTGTTGTGTTTACTAGTATTTTTGTAGCATTCAAACAACACACTGTCAAGATAATGTGGAGCATTTATATGTTGCTTGTCCACAGAAATCACTCAATCTGTAAAGGCTAGAGGGATTAGATATTAGCTATTAGCTAGTGTGTATTGTGCGCTCACTCAGTCAACTCAAATGGTAGGCCACTGAATGCTGAGCTGCTGTTAACATTTACTTAGTTACCTACAAAACTGATATATATATATATATATATATATATATATATATATATATATATATATATATTAAATATTCATATATATCAAAATCCCTGGCTGTCACATATGTCTTCAGTCAAACAAGTTTATCTTTAACATGATCATCCATCTGAAACTTCCTTCCATTTGAAAAGACTGACATTGACAAAGACTTTAGAAGATGCAATATGATTAGGAGACACAATAATAGTGAAAACACACTGGGGGGAAGTAGACATTTAATGTTACTCAGAATTTGTCTCTACATTGTCTATGGTTGAGTTGAGATTCAGTAAGCTGTGGCAATGATTAACACCTCTTTATGTCAAAACCATCATACGTGTAATTATCTGAGGAAGTTCATGTTTCATTCATGTGTTACTTTATAATTCCAGAAAGAAAATGCTTAACCTTTACACAATTTTTATTTCTCATGAAGTTTATATGTACATAGCATTAGCTTAGAGTTGCCTCACAATGTAATCAGTCCTCAATGTGTCTTGGCTAGTTCATCTTTAGCTCTGAGGACTTTAAAACAATATAATGTAAGCAGCTTAAGGCCAGCGATGGTTCTGCTTACCCTCTAAATTCCAGAGGCTCTGAAGAAAATATTCACCCAGAGAAAAGAGCTCGACATGGAGGCAGGGGACATAAAACGACAGGGGACATAAGAGGTAGACAGAGGAGCGGAGAAACGTGAGAAGAGAGAGACAAAATGACAGAAAGAGAAAGGACAAAGAGAGAAATACATTTAGAGGAAGCCAGAGGAGAAAAAAATGTTCAAGGAAGTGAAAGGCATCAGGTTGACGTGTCCAAACGTTATTAATAATTCAACAGTTCCCTCCTTAATGTGGCAGGTACAATAGAACTGTGTGACAGTGGGCGGAAGACTGAATCAGTGCTCTCGCAGAGAAAAAGAAAGAACCCAGAATCTACTCTCTTGGTCGCTCTCCCTCCTGCTCCCTCGAAGAGTCATTACTAAGAGAAGGGATCCCGGCGGCATCAAGCGTTCTGCCTCTGTGTACTAATGTAGTGAATGGTAAAGCATAATGGATATTTATGTCCTGAAGCATGGCAAAACTGAGATTGAAAAACATATCTAGTGATGGAGCTGTCCCAAAGCACATATAGAAGTCAGATTTCAATGAAAAGGGCCCCGCTGCTGGAACATAGTTGGTGGAGATACCAAAAAATGGACGTTAAAAATAATGGACTTAATGGAATTATCCCAAAGCACCCCTATTAGTATTTACACTTTAAAGGGGCCATTAGTGCTAGAGCATAGAAACTCTGTCTTTGCCCTGGTCTAAAGAACTTCACTTAGGGGGAACAGGGTGTCATGTCAATTCACCCTCTAAATTAGCAGTTAGAGGAGTTAGTACCCCGGCGGGGAGGGTAGATGCCCATCTCATGCCCTCCGCCCCATCGCCAGAACATTCTGCTCCAGTGAGCATGTGGAGAAAGGGGGCACAGATGTGTTTCTACATCTGCCTTTACATCATGTGGTAGAGGACAGGAGGATGTTAACTTCGCTATTGTCTTCTCAAACATCAAGTACCATCCAAAGTTGTAGCTGAACTGTATATTTCTTTTAGGGTTTCATTTGAAATGGTCTTCATTGAGGTTTCAAGTTGGTCCAATTTAATCAGACTGAACATACCAACCATAGAAATAGAATGGATAGAAAGGCCATCCAGCTACATTGATTTGAATTGGGATGTCATTTCTATCCATTCCTTTTCTATGGTACCAACATATCATAACTGCTGGTGTGTTTGAGAAAGGCTGATAATAATTATTTTTCAGTACAGACCAAGTCAGGGAGCATACATTACAGTTTCTCTTTAATATACAGTGGTGTTCGTTCCATGGCAGATATCTACCAAAGCTTACATCCCAGCCACCTCTTAAAACCTAAAGAAAAGCATTTAGCCTGCCACTGGCTAATGTGTAGCTTGGAGCTCCACGGGGGGCGAGACATATTAACCGAGCATGTCCCCGGTTAGGGGGCGGAGTCATCAGCAGGGATTTCCTTGTCTCATTGTGCTTGCCTCAGGCGGGGATGTGCACCTGCAAATGTGACGTTGACAGTCGAGTGAGCACATGTGCTAACCTGACAGACTTGGAGGAAGACGAGATGTGATACTCAACTCTCTCGGGCCCACTGGGATTTGATGCGGCAGCACAGAGTTGGATGTCTATTTGGATATAACCGAATTGGAAAGGCAAGAACAAGGGGTGGGGGATTGATAAAATCATACACTGTAAAAAATATCCATGAAAAAACTGTAAAATATACTAATAATTTGCTGCCAGTAATTTTTCTATTATTTTACAGAAAATTCCTTCAAGACAATACCAGAAGATACTTTATAAACACAGTAGATGTCTGTTACAAAATAATATCCGCTTTGCATGTTAACGGACAATCTACTGTGTTTATAAAGTATTTTCTGTTATTGTCTTGAAGGAAATGTCTGTAAAATAATAAAACAGTACTGGAATATTTATTACCAATATTTTTTACTGTTTATTTACAGAACAATTATTTACAGTGTAAAAAAGCATTCCAAGTTGTCCACTGTAAAACAATTAGTTACTGTAACCAAACTCGTTTTGGTGGTTCTAGCAGATAGGGGGCCCTATTTTAACGATCTGAAACGCAAGTATCAAACGCTAAAGTTACATTGTGGGAGGGTCCCGGCCGACGCATCTTGCGGCCGACGCATATATAAAATGGGTAGGTCTAACGTAGCTTCATTAGTCATAGGTGTGGTTTGGGCGCAATGTGCAATAAACCAATCAGATCGTCATCTCACATTCCTTTTAAGAGCAGACGCGCTTGTTCCATGGCGGATTGCTATTATAACAGCGATTTTCTATAAATTTTTCTTTTTACAAAATGTAAATAAAGAAATGTCACAAGACATAGCCTACTTTCCGATGTTTTGGACTCACTCTCACTGAATCACGAGGTTATGAATGCATGGTAATATTTTTGCAATGTAGTCTAACATTAGACCGAGATTACTCTTCTGTCAATTAAGCTTTCCACTCCCGTTCTGCATTTCTGGGCATTTAAGTGGCTGGCACGCATTTCAACATCACGTCTCCTAAAGTCCTCTAATATTTCCTAATTAATTTCATCAACACATCCATGATTCATGGAAATGTTGCGTAAAATACAACAAGCCACAAAGAATGCTGCGACTTGAGTAGTGTACCTGTTCTATCCAAACACCTGACGCGCATTTTCATTGTGCCAAATGTTCGTTCAATTAGGCTACACTGCGTGTTTGTGTGTGTTTTTGATTAAACAGCATTTTAAGCACTTGCTGGCATCATAAATTGTGTCATCATTAACCATGTCTTTAACGGATAGCTGTTGACCCTTCACAGCCACCCATCCAAGGGGGGATTCCTCATGGCAAAGTTGCCATAAATGAGTCGTGGCGGGTGATTCATGGGTGATTTTACTATTAGCATCGCAAATTACGTGTGTATACTTGTTAATTGAATCGGTTCCCTTGAGGTTGATGTATATCAGTGCAAATAATTCATTATGAATAATTTGAGTAAATGTGTACACTAGATGTATACCTATTTTTCACATTTTCGGACACCACAATGACTTCCTCGTGTGGTAATATTTTTCCTTCTAATTATGTATTGCAATAATAAAGAATTGTTTTCGGGGACTGCAAGATAGTACCAGGGAACGTTTGCACCGGAACACGCCTCTTCTTTTCGCTGAACCGCCCAACAAACGCAAATTAATTCCCTAATTTACCGACGCGCGTCTGTGGAGGGAAAAGTCCCATATGCGTCGGGTGTAAGATAGGAATGATACATGCGTTTGTGTAAAAAGTCAATTGCGCTGGGTGTAAGATAGGCCCCAGGGAGAGATCCAGTTTCAGGTGTTTTTTTCCTGAAATGTCCACAAGTGATCATGACCATATGAGGTACCGGTACTATTATTAGTTACAATACAAACCAAGACACTTTTAAACATAAAAAAACAGATCGAAGGAATGCGAAACTGGAACTGAATGATTGTTATACTTCTGACTGAGGTTTTTGCGTAAGTTGACATTAAATAAAAAAATCACTTATTTTATCAAATAGCCAACAGCCTAAAACATGTGGGAAATGTGCTCTAAACTAAACAATTTGTCATAGTTAACTAGGTCTTGATTTTATGACCCATGCATCAAGCAAGCAAATTAGATTTTTTTCAATCGATCTCTACATGACTGTCTATCAATGCCCTGACAGCTGGATGTTATGGAAAAGCCTGGAAGAGTGATTACAAAAAGTGAAAGAGAGCTGAGCACTACAGTGAAATAGAAACCTGCCCTCTAAACAGCATGACAACTAGCTGCAGCACATCTCACACTATCGGCACACAGACGTCCTTATCTGTCTAATTTTTGCTTAACGGCAAAACATCAGAGATGAACCTGAGTGACAGCAGTGTAAAATACTGTATGCTTCAATTGACCTCATTTAATTTCATTGAGCATGAGCAGTGGAGGTCGGTCATGTGGTCAACACTCTCTCATCTGGAAAAATATGCCTCCCTAACCAACCCAGTATCACACCTAAGCGTGTAATACACACGCTGGTCCAGCGTGCCAGTGTCACGTTTTGCCATGCCTAAGCGTGTAATACCCACGCTGGTCCAGCGTGTCAGTGTCACGTTTTGCCATGCCTAAGCGTGTAATACCCACGCTGGTCCAGCGTGTCAGTGTCAGGTTTTGCCATGCCTAAGCATGTAATACCCACACTGGTCCAGCGTGTCAGTGTCACGTTTTGCCTTGCCGAGGCCTGAAGATGGTTGCGATACTTTTCGTCAATGCCATCAATTCCGCGTGGATGAAACCACTCAGAAACCTTGCTGTTAACTGGATATAAGCCTTGCCCAAACCCTTACTCTAACCTTAACCACTCAGAAACCTGGCTGTTAACTCCATGTAACATGTACTGTATTACGTTCTAATGTATTGTTTGGAAACATAAACATAAAAAAGCATATGTGCAACACATGTGCATTCGGGCTGGAATAGAAAACAAAATACATGCACCTGGATTTGAACTCGTAACCTCTGGGATGTGAGTCACATGTTTATATTCCCGTCCACCATCCCTATTCTACATACCTGCTAAATCTACGTTACTTTCACTCTGCTACGTCATCATGCGATTTGAAAAGTATCGCCCCCTGCTGGTACAGCACCTTCATAATGTGTGTAATGTTCATGCCTCGGCGAGACAAAACGTGACAATGACACACCAAACCTAATGGACCAGTGTGTATTACACGCTTAGGAGTGATACCAGGTTGCCCTAACATCATAATTTGGATCTGTGTTCGATTCCCACATTCATGCTCCCCCTATTATTTCTTTCTGTTTCTGCTCCTATCTTGTCATTACAAAATAATGTGAAAATAAACAACTTCATAACCTCGCACATATTTTAGAAGATAGTATAATATTCTGTTACATTTGTAACAAGCTCTCTATGGCAGGGGTATTCAACTGTTTCCCTACAAGGGCCTGTTGTTTTTCTACCTTATCATTAATTGCACCCATCTGGTGTACCAGGTCTAAATAATCTCAGATTAAAGGGTTGCAATTAAAAAAAAAACAGAGTGGAACTGGCTTCGAGATGGGATTTGAGTCCAGCATACATTACGACACACAATTATGTGCTCAACTGTAAATCCCTTTGGCTGATTGAGCATATGACTGGTTTTCAGAGTGAGGTAAAACCCACCTGAATGTACTGTATGTGCTGCACAATGTTTGGCCTGGTACTGCTCCGATGTGCCCGGTGAGAAACATTCCGCGTTCCTCAAAGATAATGTATTAAGCTCTGGAGAGTCATGTAAAGATGAGTGGTGGCTTCAAAACAGTGCATGTTAAAGTGCATGTGTGTGTGTGTGTATGTGTGTGTGTGTGTGTGCAACCCAGCGGTAATGGATAGAAACAAGGCTGGTACTCACGCCACATGTGGTGACATTCAGAGGATATGTTCTATGTTAATGACTCACTAGGCTGGGCATTTTCTTTTTCCTTGGTACTTTTCCTTGTGTGCACCCAGCCATGAGGCAAAATGATACAAGTCATCCTTGTAGAGATATTCTATGTGTAACCATCAATAATCTATCAAGGAACTGTGTGAGTACAAGCTGAAGTCCTTCCTCTTTTGGACGTTTCGTCATTGATAATTAGAATCAAGATTGAGCCAAAGCCGTGGCTAAAATTGGGGTGGTCATTTCAAGCCAGTGTGCAGATGATAAATGATTTAATGTGTGAAGCTTGGTGTATAGCAGCAGCAAAACAGCACATTCTAAACAAATCTCCTCAATCCAGCCAGGTAAAGTTAGTGTTATAATAGATGTTTGGTGGATATTCTGTTTCTCTCCTTATATCGTTATAATGTGGATATCTACATGGTGGACAAGAAAGGGAGAGCATCCAATGCCCCAAATGTGCTCACCTTTTCCTGGTAATTTTGGTTTTAATTAGTAACCCAAAAAACCTGGAATGTCTGGAGAAGCCTGAGACGAGGTTTGGGATCCCCTGCCTTAAAGACATGGATTTGGACAGTGCAATGCCTCAGCTTTACAAACTGTTCTCATTAGTGGCAACAATTGGAGCTACATCTGCAGGTGTAGAAAGGAGCTTCTCCTGTTTAAAGCGGCTCAAGTCATACACCCGAAACACAATGGGCCAAGGTCGTTTAAGCAGCTTAGCTCTGCTGGCCATTGAAAGGACACTGGGAAGCCGTTTTACACACCCTAGGACTATTTTGGATTTACTATAGAACAAAACAATCTTAAATGTAACCAAAAAGAGGTATTTCACCACAGGGACAGCCAATGGACGCTGTTGGAACCATTTTGTTTTAGAGTGTTGGGTATTTTTTATTTTATTGAAGTTCCCTCTACATTTTTCAGGTATTAACACTTTGCCATTTTATTGAAACTGACATTGTTTTAAGACATTTTATTAATAAACCACACTTTAGCTAAGGACGTTTTGGGTTTATAAATTGACAAGCATACAGTTCTGAGACCTGGGATGTAAAAGCTTTGACACTTAGTACCTCAGAACTATGTGTTGCATTTCAGAGTTGTATGTAGTGGTCTTGTCTCTCTGTATTTCTCTCAAGGTCTGGACAAGAGAAATGGAAGTGTGTCTTTTGCACATCCCGATCTTCTGAGCACAGTCAGGTGATCAACAAGCCTGGGGCAATAAATGTTTGACAGATATCTTAAACGAGTCTGTTTTAGGAGTATAGTCAACAGCCATTGCTCAGTGCTCTTTTAACTGCTGTAGGGAAGAGTTTAGTGAATTATCTCGTTGGTTCCTCCACAAAACGATCATTACAATCAAGTATTGCACTCTCCGAACAAGTAATGCAGTGATAAACTTCCACAACAATTGTACTTCTGGGTAACACTGATTATAACAGTATACCTTGATTAGCTGAATCAGGTGTGCTCATTTTTGAAAATGTTACATAATTGGAACTGATTGTGCGAAGGATTATTTAAGCAAGATTTGGAGAAAAAGAGTGTAGGCTACATGAATGGATCTTCTTGAAAATAGTGACCACCTGCCTAGAGGGGCACTCCTACGCGAAGGAGTTCAAGCATTACAGCTGACGTGAAATATTTAAAGCTCTGCTTTCTAAAAATCCCCAACTGAAAAACCCCAGTCTGTCTCGTTAAAATACTCTTCATCTTACTGCTATTTTGAAATCGGTTTAACATTGACATGGATTCAGAAACAAAATACAAAAGATCCCAAATGGAGAACATTAAACATTAAAGAGAGACAGAAAAAAACGACACGTTAAGCATGTCAGACAAGGGTAAGTTTCAGCAGAGCAGAAAGATGTGTGATGCTATTGAAACATGCCTTTGTTGGGTATTCAGGAAACCAGCAGAAATAACAGGGTTCTATAAAACACAAAGCGCTCCTTTAAGAGCTGCCCAGACACCAGCCGTATCTCTCTCCAGCCCTGGCATGAAATAAAAACCTATATCCAAAGGGCTTTCCCCAGAGCTCACCACTCACCCGAAACCCCATAGCCTGGTCTCACAATGCAACATTGTTTTTGTTGGTTCAGCCCTACTGAATGAGTTATGACCCCCCCTCCCCCCACATGCAGAAAAGTCAAACATTGAGTGACTCACTAAATAATGATTAAATCAATCCTGTTACTTTAAAACGCACTGGTGCATTATCCATAATAATCAATTAATTTGATTTATTCTTGCACCATGCAATTGATTCATCAGCTCCAAACAATATCTATATTTTTTCATTAAAAGGTTATTCATTTTGTAAAACCCATGTCTTAACAAGGTAAGACCTGGTGTAATTCAAATCATAGCCCCATGGAGCCCTGTGGTCAAAATAAATGCACTTGCATAGGGGATGTTTACCATTTTGCATGCTGATCATATTCAAACCCCATAGAGTCCTCCCCCTTCCCCTCGGATTAAGACGGACGCTAAGCTAATAGGATGCAGAAATGTAAACAGGTCAGTGTATTAGACATGATGGTCAAATGTGGTGGTCAAATGTAGTGCATATTTTAGGGGTTAGGGTGCTATTTAGACAGCACGCATGCTATCAATAATTCAATGCGGGGAGGTGTCAGCGAGGAGGGCCTTTAGTCACACAACAAAATCACATGAATCATGCATTGAGCTATTGACCAGTGCAGGACAGGACATATGAATGAAGACTTTGAGATAAATTGAGTCTATCACCCCTGTGTTGTTTCGGGAGGAGTTCAAGCAGAAAAGGTGCCCTAAGAAGAGTCTAAGTGAGTTTACGAGAGACAGTAGCAGTTGACAACGGAGGTCCATGCCACTTGCAATGACTAAGACATTTAAACATGCTGCGCTTTTTTTAGAAATGAGTGGGCCGGACTGCTCTCTCAGTGGCTATTTGGCAAGACATTTTCGATTGGTGTGGCCGTTTGACGTAGGCAGACTGATTTAACATTTTACACATGTACATAACCAGTGTCCCATGTATGTAAACACTGCATGTGGCCTGAGCAAATGTATTAGAAAGCAGATGTGCAGGTGTTCATCTGTAACTTGCTATCTGGGTAGCATGGGCACATGGGATTGTGCTTAAATTCTGCCAATTACGGAGAAAGGTTTTGGTTGTATCCATCAATGTTTAATATCATGGCCCCTGGGCACACAGTGGATCAGTGGGTGTGGGTGTGTGTGTGAGACAGATGGGATAGAGTACAGATGGAGATAGCAGAATGGTTTCGGTAGTAGTGAAACAACATAGTTATTCCTCATGCAGGCACAGCTAAGCCTTATATATGTCCAGATTCAACACACTACTCTAGCTGTGTTATCTTACATAACACATTAGAATCGCAGCTGGAACGGAACACACTTTAAAGACAGTAGCTGCCCTGCTACTTTAAGTGGAAGGTTCTGTTACAACTCGGTCTAGCTACAAATGGGATTTCACATCTAATACCACACATTTCGTAATGGTTAAGCATTAATTACGAGGCGTTATTATGTTTGCATAATTATATTCATTCGTATTTAAGACACATACGCAGTTGATGTAGTTATGTTCATCGACATTTGGTTTGATCGTGGCCGGATTTGATTTCTCTATAATGACACCTGTTACTTCAACGAGTAAAAATATATTTTTTTCTCATTGGCATCAGGTCATCCTAGAGCTCACGCAGTTCATATTCCAACAGGAAAAGGGGATTTGAAAAATACAAAGGCAGCTTACAAGCTCTGAATTTAAAACAGAGAAGCTATAAAGAAAACTAAAAGTAGCGCTTTTTGCGCGCATGCTGGTTATATACGGTTTCTTGACCTATGTGTTAATGAACACGCCAAAACGGTCGCGAAATAGACAGTATGCTACATTTGTCCACATGTAAGCACTTGATGGTTATCATAGGCACTTGTGCATCTTTTCCAAACAACAAATGCGGAAAATGCACTTAGAAGCATATTCAATGTCTCCATGCTTTTTAGGGACACATTGACCCAATAACCGTGTATATTTTAAACCCACTCGAAATCTCGGGACAATCAAACAGTTCCCAAACTTGAAAGAGTACTATATGTAAAGGGAGCCGCGTCATTTTGAATGCTGTGCGACTTCTTACCTTAGCAACACCGCTATTTCCCACGCGAAGAATCCCCATACAGCTACAGAATGCAGCCTTTTCCGCGTCATCTCAAGACTTTGAGATTTGTAAAGACATATAACCGGGAACGCCTCAACTGCCTCTTGTTGGCCCTTTGGAATGTCTGGACCTTCAGCACCTTGGACAGCGCTCCAACTGATTTCTCAAAAATCCAATACTAAGCGGGCTCCTGGCGAACAGATGCAAATACATAGTAATTTCGAAATTCCACATAATACTAGTCGACTTCTCTACACATACCTGGATGGTACTTACTGACCGAGCGACAACACTGAGAAAATAGTATAGTAAACTTTGCAATACGACTCTATAGTAGGAATACCGGCAATTTGGAGATAGCGCGCCGCAGCTGGCGAGATTCTTGACACATTCAAAGACATCTCCGCGGTCTTAGTGAGCGGGGGCAGAAAGCCCGCCCCAGACGAATGTCTGACTGACAGCACATTCCTCCACTCGCTCCTATACGTTTTCCAGTAGAGCAAAGTTATTGCTTAAATTAGACAAGCATTGATGTGGATAATATTAAATGCACGCGCATCATAGCATTACTAATTTCTAATTTCTCTCTCTTTCTCTGATTGTTGGCATAACGCTGTAACATTTATCCAATTTGCTGTCATATTAGCTTTCACTTGTCTAGTTATGGAGCTAAATGACCATTATTGTAAACTATAGCTATCTAACAAAACACACAGACTACTGTTTTGGACCCACACGCGCGCGGACACACGTTTGCAGCTGTATCCCCCTTAAATTAGTGTTTAATTTATTGATTATTGCAAGATTCAAATGAATTGTAAGAATATGGCAATCAAACAATGTGAGTCTAAGAGTGACTTATCATGTTGTGTTGAGTTAGGTGATTGTATGTGTGGGAACTAGCACGATTGAGAGCTCTTTAATTTCAACTGCATCTCACCACACATATTGCATTGTATAGCATTAGTGACAACAAAAATACACGGACACACAACAGGTTTTGTGTATGGTAATTATCCTGAGGTAAATAATAAGTGGCATCAATAGATTTTTAGATAGTGAATTAATAGTGTGACCATGAGACAAACCAAAGATGAACATTCATTCATGGTTCTAACACATGGCAATCTTCGTAAGGGTTAGAGCTAGGACATTTAGGGTACATGTAGGGTACATTGAGCTAAGACTCGTTATGTGTAATATGCTCATTCCTGGAAAAAATGGAGAAGAACACTCATGTGTTTTCTGTATATGGGCAGGTGTTTATACACATACATACACAAAGGATGACAAGTGTTCCTGTGCGTGATATCAGGGATGAAGATTGGCAGTGTGATGCCCTGGGCAGTGTCAGCTCAGCAGGCCGGACGTGCATACATCTGTACCCACCCCCACCCAACCTAGCACATTACACACACACACACAC
>JACXGM010008418.1:0-28989 GCA_016801145.1 Umbra pygmaea | reverse complement strand
CAGTCCTACCTGCAGGAGAACACCAAGGAGAAGGACACATGGAGGACAGTCCTACCTGCAGCCAGCATGTAGCCCAGTGGCTGGAGCTTGTGACCATGAACACATTAACAGATTCTGTAGGTTTCTAAAACCCACCAAGGTGAAACACCTTCATCTGTCCCTGGGCAGTTGACCCTAATTGCTCCCAGCTAGTTGCTAGGAATCTATTCTCAATCCCACTCAACAGCTATAATAAGTCAAAACTAGCACCCTATTTAGTGCACTCATTTGGAACTGAGTTTATAAGGCCATTGCCACAAGCAGTGTATGAGGAATTCAGGGCACAAGGAGAGACGGGGAGCATCCAAGAAACAGGCTGTTTCTGAGAAAAAGGAATTTTCTGTTTGAAAGGAGAAGCTGTGAAAAAAAGAAAGCAGCTTTTTAGGGGAAATCCCTCTGTTACATCCTGGATTACAGCCAATAAAAGGATCCAGAGGGTGTGTCCTTGAGTATAAATACAGGACACACTCTGATCCATTATCAACTACTCTCACTTGACTGACCTGTCCACCAGACTGTAAGAAACTGAAGACACGGCAACCATGGCAACCAAGACATCAACAGTCCTCATCTGCTTCCTGGCCTGTCTGCTCCTGGTCAAAGTTGAAGGTAACATCTCTGATATATCTCTAACAACATCTCTAATGTTAAAGGTAACATCTCTGATATATCACTAACATCATCTCTAATGTTGAAGGTAACATCTCTGATATATCTCTAACAACATATCTAATGTTGAAGGTAACATCTCTGATATATCTCTAACATCATCTCTAATGTTGAAGTTAACATCTCTGATATATCACTAACAACATCTCTAATGTTAAAGGTAACATCTCTGATATATCTCTAACATCATCTCTAATGTCTTTGTTGTTTTTACAAGACATTTCAACATAATAATTGACTTGCAATGCTAGGAAGAAATTTATTGTTTGAGCTTTTACAGTATTTCTGACTGAAATGTAAATGTTTGCTAGCTGCAATAACATCATAACCAGTCATACAGCAGAACACATAGCATTAAATAATACTGTTTTGCTATCCCCAGGCCAAGTGGGTCACTCTAAAGGTCGGTGCAAGTGTCTAACAGGAGTGGTGAAACATATTAGACCTGAACTCATTGAGAAGATGGAGGTGTTTGGCGTTAGTAACTCCTGCCCACACATGGAGATTATGTAAGAAATCTGTCTGCCTGTTTATTTTTAATTCGTATTTATAGACGATAGTAAAAAAGTGTCTCTATGCTCAGTTTAACATTGTGAGGACTCTAACTTTATTCTGCTACATGCTCTATTTATTATTGAGGGCTCCAACAGTAGTCTCTCTCTATGCTCTATTTATTATTGAGGGATCCAACAGTAGTCTCTCTCTATTCTCTATTGAACATTGTGAGGGCTCTAACTGTAGCGTCTCTCCCTGCATGCTCAGTATCACTCTGAAGAATGGCGCAGGGCAGCGCTGTCTGAGTCCTGAGGCCCGACTGGCCAAGAACGCTCTTCAGAAATTCATGAAAAGCCAAAGGTGAGTTTCACTGAATGACTTCACCATAGGACTTCACACTGTGCAGAACACACATAAACATACACAGCCTCTTATAATACGGGTGGACTTAATCCTGAATCCTGATTGGCTGATAGCTGTAGTACAACTTAACCAATCTGATGCACAGCATTCACCACAGGTAACAAACCGATAATAACCGACACCCTCATGTTGTTTTGGGAGGCTTTTATGCTCCCTAACGAGTCTTTAATCAGTCTAAGTGAGCCGAACTGTTTCCCCCTATTCACAACTGTGTGGCAGCCATGCTCTACCATATTGTGACAACCTGTTACACACCTTATCTATACTTTTAGATTATAATTTTATTGCAGCCCATCTGGTGAGCAAAGGTGCACCCTATCAGTGGTATATTTTTGTAACATTCGATGGTGTAATTTATTGGGTTATTTAATTGATCTTCTGCCTATACGTTTATTTATTGTGTTCCACAATCTATTTTGTGTGACCAAGTGCCAACATATATATTTAATACAAGTAATCATGTTTTTTCACCTTTTTTGTTTGTAAATCTGTATTTAATTGTCATTATTATTGATGAATTGTGTTTAATGATTTTATTTTCTCATTCAGGAACGTGCAGTAAAACTGTGATCAAACAATCGCATTAAGTTCTTGATGGAAGAAATTACCATGAGAGACTACTTTTCCTGAGGAAGATACTAAAGATGAAGTATGAAGTTACAGAACTAAAGAATCATACATATACTGTGTATACAACTTTATTTAGCAATGAGAATTCATTTTTATTTTAACTTTTAAAACATTCAATGTTTTTAAAGTAAACTTTGAAAACATTACTTATTACTAGTAGGCCTACTAGTTGATAGTTTTAGAATTGTTTTTATAACACTGTAGATTTTAAACTATCATATTTACTAAATTGTGAAATATAAAAAGTCATGTAAATATGTATGTATATATTGGAATCTGTTATCTTTATTGGCATTGGAAAGGTGTGTAAATACTGTATATATTTTAAGTGTTGGATATGTAAGGAAAAAACATTTCACAATACTTTGTTCTATTTTTATATCTGTTCAGCTAGACTGTTGTAAGCAAATGAAATGTCACCTAACATGATGAATAATTAAAATAAAAAATAAAATATCAGAAATGTTGTGCTTTAGCTATTGCAGGTCTCCCAAAATAAGAGCTCCCAAAATATATTAATTTACATAAACAATTTATAGATTAAAATTAATTAAAAAATATTGTATGTATAGAGATTTCGGTTAATTATGTTTCAGGAATAATGGTGGTTTTGGAATAGTAAAGAAACATTTTTAAAGAAAGGTGTATAATACAGTTGAACTCAAAAGTTTGTACACCCCATGTCGCATCAGGTTAAATCTGAGATCCTTTTTATTGATTAACACAAATTGTTAATTATAACGATTCAGATTTTGTGAATGCAGAATATTCTTGGGTCTGTGTCTGAGAATATAGCCAGCCCTCTCTCTGTAGAGTGTTGCTAAATCATCAGTGCCTGATAGTTAAAGCAATAGGCTCCACACACTTACCCTTTCCCCTAGCCTAGGACACCTATCTCAAGGAATCAGGGAAAGAGAGGGGGTCTTTTAAAAATCGCCTGCCAGACAGGATAGAAGTCATAATGGTTTAGAAGTCATAATGGTTTAGAAGTCATAATGGTTTAAAAGTCATAATGGTTTAAAAGTCATAATGGTTTAGACGTCATAATGGTTTAGAAGTCATAATGGTTTAGAAGTCATAATGGTTTAGACGTCATAATGGTTTAGAAGTCATAATGGTTTAGAAGTCATAATGGTTTAGACGTCATAAGGGTTTAGAAGTCATAAACCATTATGACTTTTAAACCATTATAACCTTTAAACCATAATAACTTTTTTAAACTATTCCATAGGTAATATTTATAAATAGATGATGATTATTACATTTATTGCATTCTACAACTGGTTAGCAATGGATTTTTTTTTAACTTAGGTTTTTATTTGTCTATATACACAATTCTTGTCTGAGTCCATTTTTCAGTTGCACCGTGGTTTTGCTCTGGGGGGAGGAGTCTTGGTAAACTTGTGTTGAACTATTGACGTTGTCCATCAGATAAGACACTGCTATTGGCTCCCCCGTCTATGGAGACAGGTATCCTTATACAGCACCCTCTGGTGGATTTTGTCGGTATAGTCCTTGAAAGTTTTCTTCATAGAAAGGTGACAGTAGATCTGATAAGTCTGTTTCCTATAGAATGCCATCAGCTGACATTTTCTGTCAGACATTGGGTATAATCTGCACCACCCTGGAGAATTGGTAATAGATGTATAGATGTACCATTTTTAAAGAAAACATGAGTGAGCAGGCAAAACAATGTTTTTATTTCTCAAGGTCATATTCAACTTTAGGTCATAACAGAATGGGACAATCATAAAACAAAACATGGCAACAACGAAAATAATGAAATTACCAATGTTCAAAAGTCTGCATACCCTTAGTTCTCAATGCATTGTTCTGCCCCCTTTAGCAGCAATGACAGCATTCAGTAGTCTGTGATAGTTCTCTATGAGGCCCTGAAGTCTTGCAGGTGGTATAGCTGCCCATTCGTCTTGTCAAAACGCCTCCAGGTCTTGCATAGACTGCATTTTTGAAATCTCCTCAAACTGGCTCGATGATATTAAGGTCAGGAGACTGTGATAGTTACTCCAGAACCTTCACCTTCTTCTGCTGTAAAAACTGGAGGGTCAACATGGCCTTGTGCTTAGGATCATTGTCATGCTAGAAAGTCCAAGAGCATCCCATGCACAGCTTTAATGCAGAAGAATGCTAATTGTCTGCCAGTATTGTCCGATAACATGCTGCATTCTTCTTGCCATAAATTTTCACAAGGTTCCTTGTACCTTTAGAGCTCACACAAAAACATCAGTGAGCCACCACCGTGCTTCACAGTGGGGATGGTATTCTTTTCACTATTGACCCCTCTCCAACCATAGCACTTATTGTTGTGACCATAAAGCTCCATTTTGGTCGTGTCACTCCAATTTACAGTGTGCCAAAAGCTGTGAGGCATGTCAGGGTGTTGTCGGGCATATTGTAACCAGGCTTTTATTGTGGCACTGGCGTAGTAAAGGCTTCTTTCTGGCAACTCGACCATGAAGCTTATTTTTGATCAAGTATCGTCATATTGTGCTCCTTGAAACAATCACACCATATTTTTCCCCAGCAGCCAATATGTCTCCCGAGGTTACCTGTGGGTTTTTCTTTGTATCCTGAAGAATACTTCTGGGAGTTTTGAGTGAAATCTTTCTTGGTCTACCTGACCTTGGCTTGGTATCAAGAGATCACTGAATCCTCCACTTCTCAATAAGTGATTAAACAGTACTGTATGCAGGTCCAGTACTATTATTGAGTGTATTGACTGTCCTTTTCTGCTAACCATGGCTCAGTATAGAGAGAGCTAACAAACTCATTGACTATTTGTATGGTACAGGTGCCAGGCAGGTGTGGACAAAGTACTGAGTACAAGTACGTTTCTGAGTAACTATGAGTTCACAAGTTTTGGGAAGTCCCTAATTAAGACCAAAATAATAAGGAAAAGGGAGTCCATATCTTAACATTGACCTATAAAAGAAATAGAAAGAGTAAAGAAAATATAAATAATTGTCACCAGTAAGATATGAACACCTTTCATCCTGATAATTTTGGTTTTAGATAGGGACTTCCCAAAACTTGTACATAGTAACTTATACATTGTGTTGTTTCTTAAGGAATAACAAATTTACAAATAGAGTGTTTAAACGCTGATGCTTGATGTAAATTGATTTGCTGGCAAAGTGACCCATAAAATGAATGGAATGCTACTGTGAGGTGATAGCCAGGTAGCATCAGAATGAATGGAATGCTACTGTGAGGTGATAGCCAGGTAGCATCAGAATGAATGGAATGCTACTGTGAGGTGATAGCCAGGTAGCATCAGAATGAATGGAATGCTAATGTGAGGTGATAGCCAGGTAGCATCAGAATGAATGGAATGCTACTGTGAGGTCATAGCCAGGTAGCATCAGAATCCACCCAGAGCTGCTTCAACTTCTGGGTCTAAGCCTACCTCCTTGGTTGTTAGTCAGGTCGCTCACGTGCCAGTCTAGCGACAGTCCCAACGTTGCAAACATTTACTGCCCCCTTTTGGAAAGTAGTGATACACATGCATTACAATAAAAAATGTTGGAGGAACAATATAAGATAATGATTAGAAGTAGCATAGACTGTTATGAACAAAACTGTGACCGCATATTGTGTGTGTCACATATACACAGACACTTACTGCAATTTAAAATGCATCAGGTGGTGTAAGTTAACCGTTGATTGCCATTTTAACCTGTGTGTGTCACCTTGTGTGTCTGTAAAAAGGCCAAATATTCAAGGATACACTCTTAAAAATTGATGTCTTAGAAAATAACACATTGTGTCCAGTTAGGGACAACGCAACGCATGTTGTGTTACTTTTAAACCAATCACCATGGTGCTGTCACTTTTTTTTACTGAAACCACATTGGTGATTGGTTTAAAAGTAACACAACATGTGTTGTCACTAACTAGACACAAAATGTTATTTTATGTGCTTTTTCTTGGGCCCATGAACTCTTTTGATTTACCAGATTTACCATATAATAGCAATACAACCAAATTTATCCCAGAAAGGTTTTAATGTAATTTCAACAATGATGACTCAGGAGACAATACATCAAATTACTTGAGTTAATTTATTAAATACTTAATGTCAAACAGAACATCATAACCATTTGCCAGAACATTCATCATGTTGGACTGCAAAGGTCATTAAGACAGATCGGCTCCTCATATGCAGATGAGCCCAAGAACAGACTTTAATTCTTTTAAGCCAAAACGTTTTAGAGTGACGGCAAAGATATTCTGTAACGAACCCACACATCCGACACCCCTCCCCCAAGGTTTAGATTCCTTCAGGGTCACCATTGATAATGGCTGACCCAAGCTGTGACCTCAGTTGTCCGTGACAGGACATGTCAGGGGGAGATGGAACATTCTCCATTTACTAGTAAATGAAACCGGACATACTTAAGCACCCACTTTCTGATTTTTTATTATAATGCAATGGTTTGTTCTACTTTCATTATTTCATCTCTATAATTAAACGTTACGCTAGTTTACTGGGTTAAATGGGTTTTCCCAGAGCAGGGATTTCCCTTCAACTCACTATATAAAATAAGCACATGATGAGTCTCCTTCAGAGATCTAAGGTCACTATCCAGGACCTGTTTCTCCAGACTTTAATTCAGGCCGATTTACAGCTTTTCAGAATGAGACAACATATCCTGGTTATGGCTTTTGCCACACTGATGATTTCAACTGATGGTAAGCCCAGTATTCTGTAACATGCTATATGGTTTAATGTGATTTTAATAGACCCAGGCTGCATTCGTTAAATAGTATTAAATACTGATCAAATCCATAAGTCTACAAATGTATACATAATGAAATATAAATAGTGTCTATTTTGAGAAGTTTTCTTTTTCCGCTTGCTCAACTATGTTTAAAAATTGCAATTTATTGCTAATAATTGTGTTACCAATGTCTGACAAAGCCCTTATGTCCGTATCCTAACAAATGTTTTTCTTACCCCTTTTTCACTCAAGTGCTCTCAGCTTTCCGCATGCATGGCCGACAGAACTGCTTGTGTAAAGGAACTCGGAACCACGTGAATCCTAGAAACATTATCCACCATAGGGTTCATCAGAAGAGTCCAATGTGTAACCGAGTAGAGATAGTGTGAGTATATAATATATTACGAGTATTAATAATATATTACGAGTATTTGTTGATTTGTGCCCTATAACAAACCACTCTCTTTGAAACATGAGATTTCATGGTTAATAACTGAGCAGTGGTAGTGATTATAAATTATGTAAACAACATATTACAGATCCATCTCCAAATCTGAGGTTTAAAATATATTTTAAAATCGCAAATGACCTAGAATTTATATTTAATTTAAATGCCATGTTAACGCATATGGGCCGTATTTTTACAAAAATAGTTTTATACATACTTTGTATCCTAAATAATGCGTCCATACTCAGTTTGCATTTGCATCCGTGGGACGTAACGAACCACGAAACAAGGACGTTGAAACACTTTGTAATTAACCCCACAAAGCAAAACATGCAAATGTGAAAATGAAGTGTTAATTTCGTTCGTCCTAACTTTGTATTTTAGTTTTAGTCGATATGCGAAAGCGTCTACCAATTTACTAATACCTAGTTGTAATGATAAAATATGTCACTTCGTTTCATTATGGACGTACAGACACAGGTTGATCTTATAATGAAGCTTTGGTGAATCAGATTTCTATGGAAGCGTCCTGGTGCCAAGGTGGAAAATAAAAAATGTAATAGCCTAATCTCCTACGTAGGACATTTCCGTACTACGGAAGCGTCCTGATGTCAAGGTGGAAAATAAAAAATGTACAAATAATCTCCTTTGTAGGACTTTTAATCTCCTACGTAGAATTTTTAATCTCCTACGTAGGACTTTTCATCTCCTACATAGGACATTTTATCTCCTACGTAGGACATTTTATCTCCTATGTAGGACATTTTACCTCCTACATAGGAGTACGTAGGAGTTTTTTATCTTCTACGTAGGAGTTTTTATCTCCCACGTAGGACATTTTACTTAAGTAAATTTAAAAATAAATTGCAAGATTTGCGGTTCAATAATCATAGGAGAAACGTTTTCATTAAACAATCGGCAGCTCCAGGGATGTACTGGGACAAAAATTCTGCCCGGGACTTTGGGAAGGAGCGGCCTGCGGGGTGGGGGGATGAGCTCGCCCGCGCGCGCTGTATCTGTCGCTCCCTGTGTCCGTCACTCACTCTGGGTTTCTTTCTCCTCATCTAAATATAGAGTCTCTCTCTCTCCAGTTGAGGGCCGGGCCAGGCTGTGGATGCAACAGTTATTCCATTTCTGCCTACTGTCACTTGTTTTAATAGGTCCAGGACTGTAACTGGCCGGATTAAAAGTCCTACGTAGGAGATTATTTGTATATTTTTTATTTTTCACCTTGGCACCAGGACGCTTCTATATACAAAGGACAATGGACAGTCGGTTTTCCCTGCCAATAGCTGTTAAATGAAGCATTCCAGGACTGTATAAGTACATATTCTGAATAATGGAAGGAAAACCTACAATCCACAGCTTTTATGTTTTTTTATGTTAATTTTCAAATATAGATTTAAAAAATAAATAAAAACAAAATAGGGAAATCAATCAAGAAATGTTCAATGACAAGTATACTGTGAATCAGGGGCGGATGGAATACAATCCACGGCTATTCGTTTTAGAATAAATCTTTTTTATTGTCACAAATAGCCAGGGATTGTAGTCTATCCTTACCCAATTCAAAATATATAATTTTATCATTATTACAAACTTTTTGTAGGAGCTATTGAATTTCTGATTAAAAATAAATGTATAAAAAATTCTAAATTTTTATAGGAAACTTTAGAAAAAATAAAAGATGTGGATTTTAGGCTTTCCTTCCCTTATTCTGAACATGTGGTTTTAATGTTCTTGGAATGCTTTATGTAATACATTTTGGCAAGGAACCGATTGTCTATCGAATGTCCATAGTCTACCATAAAACCAACTTTACTGGATATTATTTAGCAAGTACCAATTTATCACGATGTAGGCTACAGCAGGGGTTCCCAAACCTGTCTTCGGGCCTCCCCAGATAGACCAAGTTTTAGTTTAAATCATAAACTAGCACACCTGATTCAATTAGGCAACTACACATTAAGCCTTTGATTTATTCAGGTGTGTCATTTCAGGGTTAAAACAAAAACATGGCCTATATGGGGAGGCCTGAGGAGATGGTTGGGAACCACTGGGCTACAGTAAATACCTGATAATGTCAACCTAATCCCTAACATTCCACAAACAACATGTTTTCCATGTTTCCTTAACAGGGTGCGATCGAGTATATCAAATTCAAGTTTTTGCCTGAATCCGTACTCTATAGTAGGCAAGATGTTACAGGAGATGAAACATACTGATCCACGAATGAGGAAGTAGTGATCCACGAATGAGGAAGTAGTGATCCACGAATGAGGAAGTAGTGATCCACAAATGAGGAAGTACTGATCCACAAATGAGGAAGTACTGATCCACGAATGAGGAAGTACTGATCCACGAATGAGGATAGACTGCAAATCACTGGTCCAGATTAACCTGCTGAATCACCTACTGTATGCTAATATATTTAGGTGTAGGATACTATGGCTTAATATCTTTACCCGTAAAGTCATGTGTCCATTTCTATTTTTATGTAATTGATCATGTAGGCCTATGTTTTCTGTTCTGCCTACTGTTTTGTATTGCATTTGAAGGATACCTTTGTTCAGGATGATTTACATGTAGCGACACTTTAGAATGTACTAGAGTGTGTTTTTTAAGCTAAAATTTAACAGTAAATGTGAATATTGTGTTTATAGTATTTTCTGTTGTTATTGTGTCTTTGTATAGGCTAATTTATTTTGTTAATATATATTATTTTTTACAATCATGTGTTGTTCACCTGAATTTACAATTGTTTGGGTTCAAGTCCAATTGAGGGCCAGTATAAAAATACCTTCACTGACATAAAAGTGCTTCAGAAAATGGCATACGTAGCTTTTCAGAATTTACCCATAAATTGGCCCAGATGGAAAAGGAAAGGTATTTCAATTCTAAACAATCTGTTAGTGGGACAAAAAATATATATCAGAATTAAAAACCAAAATTTGGCCTGGCTGATAATGAAGTTTTTAAATACATACAATTAAGAAGTTTTATGTTTAATAAAAGTTAACTTTCATCAGTTTGGTCTAGATAGCAGAATTGTTAGTATTATTTTTACATCTGAAAATTAGGTAAACACTATTGGTAAAATATCTTGCAAGAGACCTATCCAACTAAAAATATCTTGAAGAAATCAGTATTGGAATCAAGACCTTAGAAGGAATATTATTAGTTCAAGATTGGGTGAGTGGTGGAATGTAATAAATAAAATGAAAGTAAATGATAATCTCAGATTAATTAAATATAATGTATAGAACCCAGAAACAAAATTCATACATTTAGTAGTTCAATGGCAGATACATGTCTTGTGAAAAAGACTCAAACATTCACACTTTTTGGGAATGTAAAAGAATTCAAACATTAATTAGCGCAAGTCATACATTGTTGCATATTACTTAATCTTACATCTGCATTTTTCAAGATATGGCATATGACAGGGTGTGAAACCCAATGGGATGGATAATTATCTGTTTCTCTATTATCGTGAACAACTACAGTCATCTACCAACTTTAGGAGTATTGTAGAAACTTATGTTGCACAATTTAAATATAGAGGAAACACTAGCAAATGAGAATAATATATTTAAACAATTCCATGTAATTTGGGGGAGATTTATTCTATATTTATTTTTATGTAAATCTTATGTTTTGTGTCTTGTCAAAGTATGTTCAATTGGATTGTGTTGGATGTTTGTGAGTGTATGTATATTTTTCTAAATAACTTAAATAATATTTTGTAAAAAATAAAAAAGAACATGCATAAATTAAGTTTCAAATGTAGGGTAAGATTATCCCCCAACATCCCCCAAAATTTCCCTGGCTGGCACTGATCAGGCACAACTAAAAATGTCCTTTGTCTAATCACAAATTTTGTAGATATTCCCACCAAATTATTTTTAGGTAAATTGATCACATTTTTTCATATTATGAAAACAATGTAAGTACATTTAATTGAAGTTAGATCTACTTATTTGTTTTTAATACACAATTAGGAAAGCCTTAAGATTAAGAATTTACTGGTCTATAGAGAAAACATTGGATATATTTTCAGGAAAGTAGTAATATGTTCGATGAGTGTTCTGGGGTTAACTGGTCCCTCCTGCTATGGGGTAACTCAGTACTAAAAAATATAATACATTTTCTAAAAATCAACATTCATCAAATAATAACATAATTCAACTGTAGCCATTTATTTCCCTTCAAAATTCATTGGCCTAAGCATGGCTACGATCCCCATACAGTTTTTCTTTAAAAATGTGCTTTTTGTTTCAGAAATTAAACATTGTTCTTAGGTGGAGTTTGTTACCCCAACTTACCCTAATGTTGTCTGTGTCTGTTTAATGTGGGTCCATTAATTTCTTCTATTTGTCATTTAGATCAGTTAAATTTTTTTCTATCTTAAAATTGTAATTTATTCTATATCTAAAAATAATTAGAATTGGCAGAACATTAAGTACATTCTCAAATATGTCCAGAGATTTTATTTTTGAGGTGTTATCTGACACAGATGTCCACGGATGATGAAATGTTGTCTTATTCAGGTTCTCATCCAACAGTACTGACACAGACTGAAACTAGACAGTGAGGAAGTAAAGATAGTCTCTAATGTGTTCAGCTGGTTAAAGTTTGAGATAAATGGACATCACAGTATCCTAAAGTCCACTGCCACCTTGATAGGCTAAACATGATCAAGGACAAAGCCTGCAGTTCTTAATTTGATTAAAGAAATTGATTAAACTATTTGATGTCATTTTAGTTTTTGAGAGTCTTAGTTCTACATACTTCTCAATCTTAACCTAACATTCCAACATATCCGTTTATCACGTCATTCCCTAAAAAAGGACTGTTTGATAGTTAGATATTGTAGGTATTTTCTTTTTACTATTTAGCAAAACCAGTTGTCGGAATTACCCTATCTTAAAACATTGCCAGTGATTCCCACACGTCATCTATTGCAAAACTGGCCACACAGAAAATGAACTGATAGATTTTGAACTGGTCTTAAAAGGCTTTGAAATGGTTGAATATATTTGCAGTGTGCCTTTCCCTAAAGCTACCTATGTAATTTCCATGGCTTACAGTGTCTCATAAATATTAGCACCCCTGGTAAATAGGAACAAAATGGGCTGAAAATAGTATTTCTTTTATCCTCTTGATCTTGCATTCAACATTTTCACAAAAATCTAACCCTAAAGTGAAGTAAAACAATTGATAGGAAAACGAAAATCTTATTTTAAAACCAATATTCTTCTCAAATGTGTGTATGCCACAATTACTGGCACTCTATAATTTAAATACTGTGCAACCTCCTTTTGCAGATATCAGCTTAGTCTTCTACTTGAGAACACATGGTAAGGGATCTGAGACCATTCCTTTATGCAGTATCCCTCCAGATCCATTTTGAGGTCCATGCTTGTTTCAGCTCATCCCACAGGTTTGATATGGGGCGTACAGTGATTACTGATTACAATGTAAAGGGGAGGCGCAAGCTAAAACGTTTGGGAACCATTGCAACTATATTGGCTTTGACTGCTAGAAAATTAAATTAAACACAAAAAATGCATTTGTCTATTGCAAGTTTTTGTAACTTATCTCTTCTGAGGTCTGGAAAAATAAAAAAAATGTAGATTTGTGAATGTAGTCATTTTACTGCTGCTTCTATCATATCATTTACAGCAGGTCAGTAGTATAACCAAAACTTTCATTCACTAGTTTGTGATATAATATAACTTTTATTACAAAACATGATGCAAGGTAAGGTGTATCAATTTAGGTAACTGAGGTAAAACGTCTGTGGTTACCTAGTAGTGCAGTTCCTCTCACAGCCACCAGGTGACACCGGCTACATGCAATTGCATGTACATTCTGATTATACACAGTTAGTCCATAAATATTTGGATATTGACTTCATTATTTTAGCTGTATATCACATCATATTAAAGTTTAAATTATATAATTAACATGAGCTGAATGTACAGACTTTCAGATGTAAATTGAGGGTATTTGCAGCCAAATTGGGTGATCAATGAAGAAAATGTATTAACTTTTTATATGTGCCTCCTGAATTTTATGGCCTTAAAAAAAAAAAAATGTATGACCCAAAAATCCCTAGTGGGACTGGGAAATGAATGAGACCAGAGTCGTGGTATAAAGTTCAGTTCTTGTATTAAAGGGGTGAATGGACTTTTCTTTCTTTTCAGAGGTACCACCCCAACTAAAACATAACAATCTTCACACATATTCATTATATTAGAAGGCCTTCTTATATAATAGAAACATAAGGTAGCCTACTGTCCTTCCTACTCACAACCTGATGGCTAACATTTAAACCTGGAGCTCCAAGGGCAACACCAGATCACTGGCTGCCTTGGGTATACTATGCCCCTAAAAAGACTGTCTGCGCTGATTATTGCTGGTTCCATTTCTGTCTTCAGGCTCCTCAGATACTCCTGGACCTCCTGGACCTTTGTTTAGTCCCTCTCCTGCGTGGTCTCTGTCTTCTCGTCTATGGCGTTCAGCCCCGCCGCGCTCTCAATTAGCTTTAATCTTGGGTGGATTTGGGCAGAGACAACAGGATGTGTTTTGGAGAGGTACAGCTTTAGTCACCAGGCGGAATCCTGATCACCAGCATCAGTCACGTGGGCACCAGCACAGCGAGGTGGGCACAGAATGGGGGCAGGAAGGAGTCATCAGGCCACATGGTCCTAAAGCATGTTCCAATGGTTTGGGTCCTCCTATGATCAACATGACATTAGAAACATTAGATTGGGTGTACCTTAGGTCTAATACCTCGATACATCTCTGACCACAAAAATGAATATATAAACTCTCTCTCGTCCCCCGTCACATATCAATGAGACTCAACTGTGGACTGAAAAATGACAGAATCACTCTAGTCCCTCGGCACGTAAATGATAAACTAGGTGTGGATATCCAAGTCATTTAAATATTTACAAACCTTTCCTGTCTTGTTAAAATATTTGAAAAAAGGGAACACTAAGATAACACGTCCAAGATCTGAATGAATGAACTAATCGTATGAAATACTTTAGTCTTTACATAGTTGAATGTGCCGACAACAAAATCACGCAAACATTATCAATGTAAGTCAAATGTATCAACCCATGGAGGTCTGGATATAGAGTCAAACTCAAAATCAGAGTGGAAAACCACACTACAGGCTGATTCAACTTTGATGTAATGTCCTTAAAAGAAGTAAAAATGAGGCTCAGTTGTGTGTGTGGCCTCCACGTGCCCGTATGACCTCCCTACAACGCCTGGGCATGCTCCTGATGAGGTGGCAGATGGTCTCCTGAGGGATGTCCTCCCAGACCTGTGGTGCAACGTGGCGTTTGTGGATGGAGCGAGACATTATGTCCCAGATGTGCTCAATCGGATTCAGGTCTGGGGAATGGTCGGGCCAGTCCATAGCATCAAAGCCTTCCTCTTGCAGGAACTGCTGACACACTCCAGCCACATGAGGTCTAGCATCATTTTGCATTAGGAGGAACCCAGGGCCAACCGCACCAGCATATGTTCTCACAAGGGGTCTTTGGATCTCATCTCGGTACCTAATGGAAGTCAAGCTACCGAGCACATGGAGGGCTGTGCGGCCCCCCCAAAGAAATGCCACCCCACACCATTACTGACCCACCGCCAAACCGGTCATGCTGGAGGATGTTGCAGGCAGCAGAACGTTCTACACGGCGTCTCCAGACCTGCTTTCATCTGTGAAGAGCACAGGGTGCCAGTGGCGAATTTGCTTATCTCGGTGTTCTCTGGCAAATGCCAAACGTCCTGAACAGTGTTGGGCTGTAAGCACAACCTCCACCTCTAGACGTTTGGCCCTCATGGAGTCTGTTTCTGACTGTATCAGTGGATCCATGTACATTTGCAGGGCTCTGTCAGTGTTCCTCCTGCTCTTCCTTGCACAAAGGCGGAGGTAGCAGTCCTGCTGCTGGGTTGTTGCCCTCCTACGGCCTCCTCCACGTCTCCTGATGTACTGGCCTGTCTCCTGGTAGCGCCTCCATGCTCTGGACACTACGCTGACAGACACAGCAAACCTTCTTGCCACAGCTCGCATTGATGTGCCATCCTGGATGAGCTGCACTACCTGAGCCACTTGTGTGGGTTGTAGACACCGTCTCATGCTACCACTAGAGTGAAAGCACCGCAGGCATTCAAAAGTGACCAAAACATCAGCCAGGAAGCATAGGAACTGAGAAGTGGTCTGTGGTCACCACCTGCAGAACCACTTCTTTATTGGGGTTGTCTTGCTAATTGCCTATAAATTGCAGTGTTGCTTCCTGAGTGGACAGTGTGATTTCACAGAAGTGTTATTGACTTGGAGGTTTTTTTTTAGCAGTGTATTATTTACCAGCAGTTGTGTTCTTTTTTAGATATAAATGTATTTTTATATCCATATCATTCTGGCTTCAGACCAGGCCATAGTACAACCTTTGCTGCTACTCTATAAATTAAAGGAAACATTGTGCAGCTGTTTTAATTAATTTATCAGAGGCTTTTGACACTGTGGATCACCCAGTCATTTTAAAGAGGCGGTCAACAATTGAACTAGACCTGGCTGTCTGTAGATTTAACCAGTACACCACAGTGTGTAACTACTGATAATATTCTTTACATAGTGAGACACCATCTACAGTACATGCATGCCTCTGCTACTGTATTAAAGCCTCTTGATGCTCTGTATCATAGTGCACATAGTGCACATAGTGCACACATCATTGTATCTTTTATCAGCATGTTAATAAGCTGTTAATAAAATAAAGCTCTTTTGCATAAACTACCACATTTAATTAGTTCACTTTTAACCCGAGCTCAGGAATGGCTCTCGCTGGAGATCCTTAAGATCTGGACTGAACTGGGTAGAACTGGTTTTAGTTCCTTTGCCCCTCACATATGGAATGAATTATAATGTACTTTTAAATTGAAGGAACTGGTGCCATTAGGGCATTTTAGACATTTACTTGAAGAACATTTTATTACTGACTGTGTTTGTTTTAAGTGATTGTGTTGCTTTCGTCTTGCTTTTTAATTGTTTTTGATAGCATTGCTTGTTTACTGTACATTGTATTTTGTGGCCTGCCCAGGTCCATGCTGCAAATGAGAACTTGTTCTCAGTTAACTTACCTGTTTAAATAAATAAGTATATATTTCAGTATAACATCTGGGGCTGAGACAGGAGGTAGATGTGGTCCAGCACAAAGAAAACCTTGGGCTGGAGCCAGGGATGGACTGAAACAAAAATTCGGCCCGGGACTTTGGATGGAGCAACTGGCGGGAAGGTGGCGCGCGTGCATGTGCGCTGTATCTGTCACTCCCTGCATCTGCCATTCACTCTGGGTTTCTCCTCATCTAAATATAGAGGAACTCTCTTTCAATTTGACGGCCAGGACAGAGCGCAGTTTTGCGCTCCTGCGGATGCAACATCCAGTCCATTTCAGCCTACTATCACCTGTTTTAATACGTCCAGGACTGTAACTGGCCGACTGACGTCAAAGTAAAATATGAAGGCTCATTCGGCCCGGAATGAACCGGTCGTTCGGGAAAACTCCCGACCCTCCCGATGGCCAATCCGTCCCTGGCTGGAGCACACCAGCATGATTCAGACCCACCCACATTGACGAGACCACACCACCAAAGGGACACCAACTGAAAATGGTCATTTGTTGAATTTGCAGCATTTGGACATCATATTTACTGAAATCAAAAGCAATTTCAATCATACACATCTTAACAGGGCAAGTTCAATTTTAACATAGGACCCCTTCTTTGATTTCACCTTCACAATTCTTGTATCCATTGAACTTGTGAGTTTCTGCTTGAATTTCTTTTCAGGATGTCAGAATAGCCTCCCAGAGCTGCTGTTTTGATGTGAACTGCCACCCACCCTCATAGATCTTTTGCTTGAGGATGCTCCAAAGGTTCTCAATAGGGTTGAGAGGTCAGGGGAGGATGGGGGCCACGCCATGAGTTTCTCTCCTTTTATGCACATAGCAGCCAATGACACAGAGGTATTCTTTGCAGCATGAGATGGTGTATTGTCATGCATGAAGATGATTTTGCTACAGAAGGCACAGTTTTTCTTTTTGTACCATGGAAGAAAGTGGTCAGCCAAAAACGTTATATTCTTTACCGAGGTCATTTTAACACCTTCAGGGAACCTAAAGGGGCCTACCAGCTCTCTCCCCATGACTCCGACCCAAAACATGATTCTGTTACCTCCTTCCTGACGTTGCAGCCTCAGAATACCTGTTCAAATACCTGTTTGCTGCTTTGTAATGGCATTTTAGCAGCTGCTCTCTTAATCCAATGAATTTGTCTGGCAGTAACCTTCCTCATTATGCCTTTATCTGCACACACGTCTGTGCTCTGAATCAGCCACAAAACTCTTCACAGTATGATGATACGTTTTCATGAAATATCTAATGTTTTCATACCTTGTCCAAGTCATTGCACTATTTGACGCTTTTCTGCAGCAGAGACATCCTTTTTTTCCCCATATTGCTTGAAACCTGTGGACTGTTTAATAATGTGGAACATCCTTCTTAAGTAGTTTTCCTTTAATTGGGCTCACCTGGCAAACTAGTTATTATAGGTGTCTGAGATTGATGTCAGTGATCCAAAGAGCCTGGAGATGCAATACCATCCATGAGTTTGATTGAAACACTTGACACTTAATTCTAATTTGCATATTTTTAAATGCGGTGTACTCAGATGCTGGGTATCTTCACAGGTCATGCTCTGCCAGGCTTTACTGTAGCAGTTTTCAGTTCCTGCTTTTTCTTTGGGCATTTTGCTTTTAGTTTGACTTTCATCAAGTGAAATGCATGCTCACATGGATTCAGGTCAGTTGATTGATTTAGCAAATGCAGAAAACTCCACCTGCCTTAAAAAAATTGGGTGATTTTTTTTATCTCCAATCTGAAGCACCATCCATGAGTTTTGTAGCATTTGTCTAAATCTGAAAATATAATATATCAATTATATTCAGAATTCATCTTGCTGATTTTATCATAAATAAATACAAGAGGACCAGTTCCATTTGCAGCAATAAATGCCAATGCCATAAGACTACCGCCACCATGCTTCACTGATGAGGTGGTTTGCTTTGGAACATGAGCAGGTCCTTCCCTTCATACTTTACACTTCCCATCATTCTGGTAGAAATGTATCTTTGTCACATCTGCCCATCTGATATTTAGAACTTTAAATGTTTTTTAGATGTTTGTTCGGATATAAAAACCCTAAAATTCCATCTGAAAGTCTGTACTTTCAGCTCAATAGGATTTGGTAGACAGCTGAAACAATAAACACTTTGTAATTAGAAAATGTTTGTGGAAAATAGCAAATTCATTTGAATCACACGCTGTAATGCAAAAATGTCCAAAGAGTTTGAAAACTTCTGCAATCAAAATGACCCTCCTGGCAATTCTGGAATATGGCAACATCGTTTATGGACTTGCCACAAAAAACTCTGTTGTGAGTAAATTAAGATTAACTGATCAGACTACCATCCACTTTGTTATTAGCGCCTCTTTGATTGCTACATATATGACCAGACTTGTGGTTATCCAAGTCCTATTTAGGTAAATGTCACTTCTACCTCAACTCACCCCTCAACATTTGCTACTGAAATTGTACTTTGTACTCTGATAGATGTCTCACACTGGTCAGTGTGAAACCCATACTTCCCCTTGCAATTATTCATTTTCATTTTCTCACAGTGACTAGAATGAATTGTCAAACACTAAAAATAGTCTCTTTCATCACACTGCACCCATTCAAATCAAGGAACATACCAAGTTGCGTTTAGATCAATCCACCCACTGAACACAAAGTCTGCATGTCTTACTTCAAGCTAAGAAGACAAACCAACTTATTATGTTAGTGATGCCCTAAAATAATAAGCATAACAAGGCTACAGTTGCTCACAGTACACTTAACGTAGTACGACACAGTAAAGCTAGTGCTGTTTACACAGAATAAACCTTTTCAGGACAAATACTCTCTTAAACACTGATGTAGTACGACACAGTAAAGCTAGTGCTGTTTCCACAGAATAAACCTTTTCAGGACAAATACTCTCTTAAACACTGATGTAGTACGACACAATAAAGCTAGAGCTGTTTACATAGATTTAAACTTCTCAGAACAAATACTCTCTTGAACACTGATGTAGTACGACACAATAAAGCTAGAGCTGTTTACATAGATTTAAACTTCTCAGGACAAATACTCTCTTAAACACTGATGTAGTACGACGCAGTAAAGCTAAAGCTGTTTACATAGATTTAAACTTCTCAGGACAAATACTCTCTTAAACACTGACGCAGTACGACACAGTAAAGCTAGAGCTGTTTACATAGATTTAAAGGTCCCATGGCATGCTTATTTTGGATGATTTTATATAGGCCTTAGTAGTCCCCTAATACTGTATTTGAAGTCTCTTTCTGAAATTCAGCCTTGGTGGAGAATTACAGCCACTACAAGCCATTCCCACCATGAGCTTTCCTTAGAACGTGCCATTTCTGTGTCTGTAGCTTTAAATGTTAATGAGGAAGAGAGAGGCGGGGTAAGGCGAAGGGTGGGGGTGTGGCCTTGACTAGCTTGGGGCCACGGTACAATGCGTTAACATTTACAGTGAATGTATCGCAATGGTTCGTAGACATGCAGAATCTGATCTGGATGAAGCACATGAAGAAGTTGCAACTGAGTTGACGCTGATCAGCGTCTACAGCAGGAAGTCTCCGAATAGTTAGTTTAAAATATTGTGTCTGGATACGGTACTAGTTGGTTAGTTTATGTATGCTGTTACAGTCATTATCATCATGTAGCTAACGCTAGCCTACTTTGTTGGAGAAGTCATGTTGCTCTAATTTCAAATCGTTCTAAAGCTGTATTAGCATTTATATCAGTAATCTTTGTAGTTTAGAGAAGACTGTACTCTGGCTAATTTTTTATGACAAAGTTCTCCATGTCCACGTATAATGAAGTCATGTTACAAATAACCAAACATTTACTCCTGAAGATTGACCTCTATTTACCACCTGCTTGTCCACTGTCTTCTATGTACCTGTATATGTATAAATATTTGTAAATAACCAGCTATAGACACTAACCAGCGCCACTATATAAGCCAGACCTCTGCTATTATTTACCTTTTTGGATAGGTGCCGTTGTGGAAAATGTGCTACCATGCCCACAGAAGCTGAGAATATTTGCTGTTTGGAAATACCTCAGGTAGCATTTTCAACACTAAATTGGAAACTACTTTAATCACTAATTGTGCTTAAAAACAACACTTACCATCTCTAATTAGGTTACTAACAACTCAAATATATGGTTGACCATCCTGGATTGGAGCCTGCTTGCCTGCCTGAATATCTACTCTCTGCAGAATGCTGGCCAAATATACAGAGCTATGGTCTTCTACATTTGAGATGCATACACCAGTAAGTTATGCTTTGTTACAGAAGTATTTTCTTGAGTCTTGACTGTTTATTTCAATAACAAATCTTGTGCCTGATTTCATTCAATAGTGTAGACAGTGTCAAGATTTATTTACATCAGAGGGGGAAAAAAAACTATAAAAAAGCATTGAAGATGATAAATAGGAGCATATGAATATTTATTTAGATAAGAATAACACAAACCAATGATAAATCTCTGCAAGACTAAATATGAGAATCATTTGTGCAGTTGCTACAGATCTCTCTCCTATTTTTCATTTGTGAGCTTGTGATAGGGCATCCTGGGACACAGAATCCGTGTCGTTTTTCCAGTTTGTGTGGTCCTGTGCATCCCCTCAGAGTTTCCTGATGACAAAGGCCACTATGTAGGGTTTAAACTGCCCCCGTTTGAACCTTGACACAAAGCTGGCAATGACATCCTCCTTGTCCAGCTTCTTATTTGCACTGATAAGTCCTCTGGGACAGGGATGGCCAACAGCGCATTGGTGTATGGGGTAGGGTTGACGAAGACATTCTCTAAAATAAGGTCCATCATGTTAGCAACAACCTGTATCATGGAACACAAGCACATCATTTTTTGTTAATGGCTGTTTTTTTTACTGTGTTTTTGTATTTAATCTATTTTTAATCAAGAGAAATGAGGGAGAGTCTGAAAGTACAAGACAAAACGTGCTAATATTAACAGACATTTTAGGCTACATTTCCCAAAAGTATTGTGTAAACACACTTTCTTTACCTGCACAGCATTCCAATAAAGGGGAAAACAACATTCTTTGGGGCAAAACGAAGGATGATGGCATGGAAAGCCTCCAACAATGAAGGTGGTGGTGGAGGCTCAGTTTTGCTACATCCTTCAGCGTTCTTTTGTTTGTCAGCAACTTCTCCAACTTGTAGAAAGAAAGAAGAAAATATCCTATTAGAAAATAAGACAGTACAGAATATTACAACACTGATCTCTTATAGATTTCTGAAAGGGACAAAATAACTATATGTAGTTGTCAACATGTAATGAAAGTAAAGAGAAATTCCAGAATAATTACTAACTACATCAAAATTAAATGTATGGAAGGTGGGAAGTGCATACCTTCACTTCTTAAGTGGGGCCGCAGTCTTTAAGGATAGCTGTGTGCTTACATTATGTGTTTTCAGGTGGTCTGTCTGGCAGGCATCATCCTTTGAGAGAATCAGCTGAATGTAAACACTTGATGTGCTGGCCTGTGTAGAGACAACAAGGTCAAATTAGTAATCAATTTATTACTTTTTATATATTCCAGCTGCACGTTGAAGATAGATGATAAGCATGTTAAGTGAATAACATTAATACATTCACGTAAATCTATGAAATTATAAATTGATATTACATCATATTTTGTTTAAATGTTTTATATTTCATATCTTAAAAAAGTTCTTACTTTTTTTATTACAAATGCATCAAGCTCTGCAGAAACCTGATAAAAAGCCATTGTCTTGAATCAGGTGTGAAGGGGAATACATGAACGGGCCCATGTATTTAGGAAGAGTTAACAGGCCATAATTATCTCCTCACCAGTAAAACACTAGAACTACTGCGGCCACGTAGCTGGTAAAAGACCATTGTATTCGTCTGTAGTAGGGTGGCCACCAGACATTCGTAAATATTCATGACATTCTATACATAAACAAGCAGATTAAATCAATGTCTGCAGCCCCATTGCTGCGAATTTCCCCATTCTAATCTGATCATCATGGTTTGCAGAAGTGCACACTTGTCATTTCAATGAGGGGAAAGGCGGATATCGCGCGCACCGTAACACCAACAGCAGAACGGTTATCCAAATAACAAAGATGTGTACAGTACAACACTCGCATTAGTGTGTATTCACACACACTTGATGCTATCTACTTTTACATTAGTGACAGTAACTGGACTGTTAGCTGCAGAGCTAATGTTACAGCCACATTCTAAGTTTAACATGCTAGGTGACCATATACAGTAAAGCAAGAACTAAAACGCGTTAGTTGACTTACTTGTCCGAGGTTTGTAGCTGAGCCAAGGAGAGTAGGTTCTGATCCAGACTTTATATTCAGAAGTTCAGCAAGGCCAACTCCGTACTGTATTGGCCGAAGTAGTCGTTGGTGAAATTTTTGGCGCAGACATTAAAAACTTTGGGAAGTTGTGTCGGCGTATTTCCAGAAAATAAAAAAAAATTAGCCCACTGGTTCTTTAGAGGTTCGGATGAAGGAAGTAAAAACATACTTTTGTACATCCAAACACTGAGCAAACGCCATGCTTCACTCGTTTGCAAGCCAAGCTGTCTCTCGAGGAAAAAACAATAAGTGCGCGATTGTAGCGGACTTTCTCATGGGCGGGCCAAATTCTCTGGGCGGGCAAAGCAGAGAAAGGGGAGGTAACCTTTCCCCTTATGACGACATAAGGGGAAAATCTCAGAACAGCTCGTTTTAGCTTTCGTTTTCTCAAAGTAAGAGAAAGATACACAGTGCTTGGTTTTTACCCATCGCCATTTCTAGCCACTGGGGGACCTTAGTCAGGCTAGATTAACTAATATTAATTTTAAAAAACCTCATAAAGTGAAATTTTCATGCCATGGGACCTTTAAACTTCTCAGGACGCATACTCGTACATTAACGTATTACAACACCGATGAGCAAATACATGTATATCTACCATATATCTATATATCTCTCTCTCTATATATAAATGTATATATACATATATATATATATATATATATATATATATATATATATATATATATATATATATATATATATATATATATATATACACAAACACACATACACACACCAGCGGAACAGCATAACAGGGTACTCCATTAACAGCATTCAATGACACATTGAGGACAGAGAGGACAGATATACAAAAACTAATTGGAGACAAAGAGCAGCTGATGATAATGAATAGTGGATAAAAGACAGGTGTAATTGAAGTCCATGAATGTATGGTAGAAAGTGATATGTCCATTCTTGGCCAGGGTGTGAAACCAGACCTCATGGCACAGGCCAACACTCACTCCGAGAGAACTAGAAACCCTTATTGCACGGTCATAACCCTAAGACCGTGACACTAAAGGCAGAAGGTGCACTGTAAAAAAGCCAACTTGCAAACATTGAGTTTACTATATTTTGAGTGAATACATTTTCTAGGAAACATGACATTTACGTGCAAAATTAAGTTAATCCAACAACATTTTGTAAGTTTGCTTATAAGTTTGCTGAACTATAAATAATAAATTGAGTGAACATATAATTCTATACTTGTCTAAATGTATAAAAACGAGTTCAGTCAGAAAAGAAAAATGTGTTCACTCAACTTAGAAAATAGAGTCACATTGCCTCAAAATGTAAAGTTTTGAGAACTTAAATTTTGAATGTTTCTAAAGAATCATGCACTGTAAAAAGGACCAACTTAAATACTTACTTCAATTGGTAACACCCAATTGAATTAAGTTTGTTCAAATAAAGTTAACAAGTTGGATTAACGACAACTTGTTAACTTTCTTTAAAACAACTTAATTCAATTGGGTGTTACCAACTGAAGTAATTATTTAATTTGGTTCAACTATTCTCTTTTTACAGTGTGGGCAATTCATTATTTGTAGATTCTAAGATGGTTTAACATAATCTTTTATAAATTTGATGGAAGAAAAGTACATATATATATATTTTGGTATTACATGACTTGCTGTGAAATTAGTTATGATGTAGCTTGATCAACATATTTCGAAAGCAAGTGAAATTTTGACAACCTTTTATTTTTTACAGTGTGTCAGTTCTGACGTTTGAACATTACATCATCATCAACCAATGGATTACTCATTTCTGTTTCAATAATACACACCAAGTACTAATTTCCTCTCATCTGTTTTGTATTTAAGCCCTCAGTTTGTGTGGATTTCCTGTTTTTCATTTTATTGAACAGTTGTGTGTTATTTTGCAGCTTAAGTGTTCTTTCAGTATATTTACACTCCCCAAAGTATTTTCATCTTGTTAGTGTGTTACAGTTATTAAATTCCCTTTGATTTTGAACCTTCGATCCTGCTTCCTACATAAACTCTGCACTCAGAATTTACATGTAAATTAATTTCCCCTGAAACTTTCAGTATACCATAAATGTACAGCACATTTGTTAGACTTCAGTACAATATGAAAATGTACCTAACTTATATATTTTTCAGAGGTTTAGTATACTATAAATATATTGATAAACCTCAACACATTATAAGGAACAGAGTCATGCTGGAATTTGGTGTAGCAGTCTAAGCTAATGCCTCTGAACTACTCATGTAGCCTGGTGACGTGGGTTCAAACCATTCCTCGGCCACTGCCTGTGCCCCTCTCTGCCTCAGTGTACTGTACATACCCGTACCCCCAGCTTCTGCTTCCTATAAAATAATAAAAATCCCAGACAATATTAGAGTAATTTGCTTGCTTAATGTTAATGTACTCTTAAATATTTTCTTTTGAACTCTTCAAGCTAAAGAGAAACAAGCTTTGTTTCACGTGTTTACCGTTCATAACGTAAACAAGCTGTTAGTATTTTTGACCCATTAATAACGTAAAAAAGCTGTAAGTATTTTCGACCCATTCATAACGTAAATAAGCTGTAAGTATTTTCAAGTTAGACAGATTTTTTTCCATTGCATAAAGTTTTTATTAGTAATTATATTAGTAATTATAATTATATATGTGGTTATGCGTGTTGTCATCTTGATGTTAGGAACTGATGAAATAACATGGACAATACTTCCATATTGTGGCTATATGTTTCGCTGGCTAACTAGGCTAGTGGTCACCTGGGTCGTGCTTCTATTTTACCACAAGAAGTTGCTGGATGTGTCAATCTTAATGTTGAGCTCAGATCATCCCTCCTATAACTATTCCAATGAATACCACATCACAAAGTCATTCAGAATTAAAAATGTTTTTTAATTAGCTCAACAAAAGTGCCAGTGGATTTCAAATAGCTCAAACAAATCTAGCGTTGAGTAATTCACTAACTGTTAAGCATGCATCCTTTGGGTTTGTGTGAAACAACAGTTCAACATTCAGCAATTGCTACCATTTACCTCAAGTTTTAGACTTTCAATTTGATCCAAACGTTCGATGAATTGCAGTTCTAAACTACATTTAAAAAATCTATAGGCCAGAAACTGCAAGGGAAAAACTGAATCACCGGTTCGGAGAGTGTTATTGACCCATGAAATCGACATAAACCTCCCTTTAAATTAATGCTATAAGGAAAGCAGAGTATTTCATTGGAAAACATTTCATTTTCTTTTAACAGAAATGCAGTTATCTGTAGGTGTAATCAAGGCATCTGTTCTGGGGCTTTTAAAATACTCACACACTAGCTGAATCTCTGAAATTCCCCTTGTCTCGATATAGGTCTGCGTGCCACACCATGCAGGAGCTTGACATTGTACACAGGCGAAGATCCTGTGAACTTTTGAATGTGTTCTTGTGGTTCCTTGTGGGTTTGTGTCTGTATATCTCCCATTTACTGTGGTAGCTGGCAGCAGGCAACCACATGCAGGAGACACGGCTACGGGACGTGCAAACATCATTTCCAGCGGAAACAAATTTGAGAAACATGCAGAATTTTGAAACTTACATACATTTCCACTTCACACTGTCTGAAACAGTGTGTTTGTTAAACATGGGACTTGCAATGCCAGGGTTGTGGGTTTGGTTTTTGTGGGCGGACAAGATAATCAAGATGACACTCTACAGATTCACCTCATTTTAAGGCTACAGTCTCTGGCCTTCTTAAAGTCAAGACTATGGATAACTTCCATCATTTTTGGCAGAACATTGTCTGTTTAAAATTGTAGTTATTATTATTATTATATATATTATATTAAGTATTAATAAATGGGAGTTTTTAATTGGAAAGATGCAGTTGGTCCCCTCTGATTTCATGGTGTTTGGTTTCATTGGCTCTTCTTCTTTTCAGATGTCTACTATTACGTTCTGTCATATTGAGAACCAGGGCTGTAGCTAATGTGGGGAAAGGTGGATACGATTAATTGGGCCCACTCCTTAGCAGGGCCCCCTAATCGGTAAATACAAATTATATATGTGATGTGGCAGAGTAATCTTTTCAGGGGTCCCAGGGTTTCTAACGCCGGCACTGTTGAGCACACCTCAGGTAAATTAGTACAAGTGGTCAGGTTGGCAGTTGTTGTTCCCAGAATGTACCAACCTTTCAGTTTCCTAACATTGTCTGACTTTCTATTCTGGTTGAGACATTTGGGAACATGAAACCACAAGCTAATGCACTGTTTCCTCCTTTGGTAGTGCCCTCCATGATCATTTGAACCCTTAGTCAAGATGACATTTATAAATGATTGCTGAACTGACAATTTTGTGAAAAAGAATTGTCCAAAGGTCCTCCTATCCTTGGCGCAGATATGATGTGCAACTGCAGGACATGTTTTGTTGAGGTTATTGCTGCCAAAGGAGGGTCAACCAGTTATTAAATCCAAGGGTTAATATAATTATTCTACCCTGTACTGGTGTCAATACAGACAAGAAACAAACAATGGTTTGTGTTTTATTAGTTCAAAAGGACTCTGTCTATTGTTGTGGCTTTAGATAATATTTTAGCACCAATTTATGCAGAAATTGATGAATTCCAAAAGGTTTATCTACTTTTTAATTGGCACTGTTTATGTCTCTTATCCTTTGTAACCAACCTGCCCATTATAACATTTTACATCAAGGATAACCAACCCTGGTCCTGGAGAGCTGCTTTCCTGATTGTTTTCACTCTAACCCTAATTTAACAAAACTGATAGTAATAATTAGCTGGTTGATAAGCAGAATGAGGCTACATCGAGGCTACAGGATGAAAGCTCTCCAGGACCAGGGTTAGAGACCTTTAATAATAATAATAATAATAATAATAATGCATTCAACTTATATAGCGCTTTTCTTCCAAGGAACCGTCTGACATTCTAAATAATTTCCCAGAACATCTCCGGTGGAGGCATTAATGGGAACGTAAGCTATCTTGTTGCGGCCTGCTCTTAAGTTACAGCCTTTATCAAGCACACATTCAAGCTAGGTAGCCTATTGGGGCTGACTTGCGGGCAATGCTTTAGTTTCCCGGGTTGCTCTAGTATTTCTTTCCGTAGCTGTTTACACACACGGATAAATGATCATTATGAGGTCAGATAGTTAGATAGGAAATATCAACAACGTCTATAATATCAATTCTCTATACGCAGTTATTAAGCATTTCTCTATTCTTAACTCAGACTATTGCAACAGGGGAGAAAAGGAAATATATGATTATTAATGCTTTAACTTCATAAGTGCATGTTAATTGTATTCTTTTACCCCTTTGACTACAGTTAGATGGTAATACACTGTGTGGACTATACTCTCTCAACGTGGATAGTTAGTTGGTAATACACTGTGTAGACCATACTATACCCTCTTTCAGGGTGGTTAGTTAGATGGTAATACACTGTGTAGATTATACTCTCTCAGGGTGGTTAGTTAGATGGTAATACACTGTGTAGACTATAAACTCTCAGGGTGGTTACATGGTTATACACTTTGTGGACTATACTCAGGGTGGTTAGTTAGATGGTAATACACTTCGTGGACTATACTCTCTCAGGGATGTTAGTTGGATGGTAATACACTGTGTAGACTATACTCTCTCAGGGTGGTTAATTAGATGGTAATACACTGTGTGGACTACACTCTCTCAGGGTGGTTAATTAGATGGTAATACACTTTGTGGATTATACTCTCTCAGGGATGTTAGTTAGATGGTAATACACTGTGTAGACTATACTCTCTCAGGGTGGTTAATTAGATGGTAATACACTTTGTGGACTACACTCTCTCAGGGTGGTTAATTAGATGGTAAAACACTGTGTGGACTATACTCTCTCAGGGTGATTCGTTAGATGGTAATACACTGTGTAGACTATACTCTCTCAGGGTGGTTAATTAGATGGTAATACACTGTGTGGACTACACTCTCTCAGGGTGGTTAATTAGATGGTAA
>JACXGM010008417.1:0-28989 GCA_016801145.1 Umbra pygmaea | reverse complement strand
TACAAAAACACGAGTACATTTGAAAATCATTAACTAGAGTCTGTTGTTACCCAAAATAGACTAATTGTAGCAACACATGAACATGGACCCACTACCTTTCTATGAAATTAACAAACAATGATTATCATAATGAATGAGGAGCGCTATTATTTTGAAATGAAATATCCGAGTTCGTGTTGCGGGCATTATATACTGTTTCCATGCGAACGGGCTCTGGAGTGCATATCTAATCGCGATACGCATAATCGTGCAGCCCTAATACCCAGTGAGCATCAGTTCTCTGGGCAAAAATGTATTGTTGATGGCAGAGGTCAGAGGACAAGGGCCAGGTTGGTTTGAGCTGATAGACAGGCAACAGTAACCCAAATAATCACTCATTACAACCAAGGTATGCAGAAGAGCATCCTGAACACACAACACATCCAACCTTGAAGCAGAGCTACAGCAGCAGAAGACCACACCGAGTGCCACTCCTGTCAGCTAACAACAGGAAAGTGAGGCTATAATTTGCATGGGCCCACCAGAACTGGACAATAGAAGATTGAATCAACAGTACTAGCTGGTGGTGGTGGTGTAATGGTCTGGGGGATATTTTCTCTTAGTACCAATTGAGCATTGTATAAATGCCACAGCCTACTAAAGTATTGTCCATATTTTAATGACCATAGTTTACCCATCTTCTAATGGCAACTTCCAGCAGGATAAAATGCCATGTCACAAAGCTCAAACTGGATTCTTTAACAGGACAATGAGTTCACTGTACTCAAATGGCCTCCACAATCACCAGATCTCAAACTAATTGAGCACCTTTGGGATGTGGGGGAACACAAGACTTGCATCATGATGTGCACCTAACAAACATGCAGCAACTGCGTGACAGAAACCTATTGGATTTAAATGTCCAATAGAAACTTCTTATTGATTTTAGACATTATAAAGCTGCAGCCATGGAGTCCATTATTCACAATGACAATGTTGAAATGGTCACCTCATATAAATATTTAGGTACCATTTTTGATGACCACCTTAAATTCAGTGTGAATACTACTGTCATCCTCTGTCGCTTTATCAATCTTTTATTGAAAGCCTTATGTCTTCTTCTATTTGTTGGTTTCACAGTCTTACGGTTAAAGACAGAAACAGCTTGATCAATTTAGTCAAACTCTGTTCTAAAATTATTGGTGTGAAACAAAGAGATTTAAATTCCCTCTGTAACCAATGAATCTTGCAGAAAGCAGTGGGGATTCTGTCTTCTCCAGATCATGTTCTTCAGAGTGAATTTTCTCTGTTGCCATCAAGACATTATATTTTACCTGTTTTTAAAACTAACCGCCACTCTAATTTTATCCCTTCTGCAATTGGACTTCTAAATGAGAACAATTTTTTCATGTAGGCCTATATGTAGGCTTGTGTGTTGTTGTATACCGGTATGTGTGTTGTTTGTATCTGCTCTAAACTAATTGCCCATTGTGGGATTAGTAAAGTTGTTGAATTGAATTGAATAATGTCAATATGGATCAAGATCTGTGACGAATGTTTCCAGCACTGTGTTGAATCTATTCCATGAACATTTAAGGTAGTTCTGAAGGCAAAAGGGGATCCAACCCGGTACTAGCAAGTTGTAACTAATTAGGTGGCCAGTGAATGTATATTGAAGACAACTAGCCTGCCCATGATCTCTGTAACAACTTAGCAAAACATCTTGTGTAATTTCATTTGGTCAGCTGCTTCATTTAACTGTCTCGATAAACTTTAAGAATTGCTTTTTGCCAGCCTGTGCAAAAAGGAAATTCAAACATTTTCCAATAATTCTCATTTATTGGGTCCCATTTTCCATCTCATGTTTAAGACCTGCCTTCGCCCAATCGTGATTCGACCAAATAATCAGTGACAATAACAAAATAGAACCAGGAACCACACATAACATTAGTTGTATTTAATTTAATGTATTTAAGCCACTGCTGGCAGAGTCTAAATAATAAAAACGTTGTCACTGTGAGATTGGCCGACACAAAACTATAAAATGCAGCAAATTGCTTTGCTGGTCCTTCCCCGGTTCTACAAGGCTTGTACATTTGGCCTAATCATTTAATGGTATTCGTAAAGACACCATATGATATCAATCTCAAAACACGCTATTATCTTGGCACAGAGGGAACATTAATTTAGGGCATGTAGCTGCCTCAGCATCTCTCTAAACAATGAGAAAATATCTAGTTATAATCTATATTATGAAAGGCTCAATGTAAAAGAAATGGACAGTTCAGCTAAATTCCACCAACATTACATATCTAATATGTGAAAAAATACCACACTCCAGGGGCAGGTAATTACTTTTCACAAAACTGTATGCTGAACTGAAACTGTATGAGTGATTAAAATAAGAGTTGTTTGCATAAGGGCAAAGTATAAGCCTTTTCAAACGGATCCTCTATTCTTTCCCAATGATGTGATCCCTGTAGGAAATCCTGCAGCATGTCATGTGACTAATACTACACCAGGTGAATTGAGTAAATGAGGGCATAGACAGAATAACAGTATGTCAGTTGTATAGAGGGAAAGGTTATTTAGGAAGGGTGTAACAAACTTGTGGGTTTAAAAATATAAAATACAAGGTGGAAAAAACATACCATGAACTTCTGAAAAGTTATTAGAACTTAATCAACACATAATATTAATATCAACATTTTATTTACTTTTCCAAGATAATCTGGAGGGTTCTATACATTTTAAGAAATATTGCCAAGTCCCTTGTCATTCTGTTATAAAAACAAATATCTTGAAGATGTTATTTCACTCCATCATGGTGTAGGATAATGACAGTTCAATAGAAAACATGTCAGTTTACTACACATTTTATAATGATATTATTTACGATTTCGAAAATGCATAATATAAATGCAATAATAGTTCGGTTTGTGGGAGATTTTATCCATGAGTAGTGCATAGGCCACTAAAGTAGACTTCAGTATAGTACGGTAAAGCAGACTAAAACATCTGAATAAAGGTCAGTGTGAAATATATCCAAACATGTAAGAAAATGTTACTTATTGTTTTGTCATTTCTATTTTACCATATTCAAGAAAACATTTCCATAATCATGCATATTTTTATTGTAAAGATCAATGACAAATAAGATTGTCAAGATGTTAATCCATTTGACAAATACGGAAATCCGATTCAGAGCAGAGAACCCTAACCCAAACCTTAACCCTAACCCAGAACACCTATTCAACCGTGCAGTCGTTGGACGCACTGGGGGAGTCTCTGGAAACCGTAACATCCTAACCCAGAACACCTATTCAACCGTGCAGTCGTTGGATGCACTGGGGGAGTCTCTGGAAACCGTAACATCCTAACCCAGAACACCTATTCAACCGTGCAGTCGTTGGACGCACTGGGGGAGTCTCTGGAAACCGTAACATCCTAACCCAGAACACCTATTCAACCGTGCAGTCGTTGGACGCACTGGGGGAGTCTCTGGAAACCGTAACATCCTAACCCAGAACAGGCTTTAGCCTTGAATGATTTTGAGCCAGCCCTGACAGTAGGCCTACTTGTACATGGGGTTAAAGATCACAGCAGTCTTTGTATTAATATATAATGTATTCATATATAATTCATACATCATGCTGATTAGGCTATTTGGAAGTATAGAGCGCACATAACACGGCTGCGGGATGATGGAAATGTTGTAGAATCATTTGAAATAAATGTGCCAATGTGGCCATAGTATATATTTAATTCTGTCTACACAACAGTAAATTTAACAATCGATAAAAGTATAACCATTAAAAAGAGAATCAAAATGGGAAAAGTACCTTATGTCTTGTTTCTTAAAACCATAACTAATTTGGCCTTAAGTCATGAAACCTAACAGTGAAGCACTCATGGGAAATCCCAAAAAGCTGACTGATGAATTGTGGCTGCAAATGTAGCTTTCAATACACAGCAGAAAGTGGCAAAAAATGTGTTTTGCAGTATTTCAAAAAACATTTGTGTGAAAACATTTTGGGACTTGCGATAGTTTTCTCAATAGCCTGTCTGTCAGTTAACATTTAAACGCAAGTAATATAGTACATTCTGTTAACCAGAGTAGCAGCGTACAGTGTTAAGGGTATACATTTCAATACTGTTTGTTGCTGGCCACTAATGTAATAGAACCAACAACCCTAGAGTGGCATGTAAAATGCTTTACTAATTAATGCTCTACCCAGAATTCTACACTTTCTCAGTGTTCACAGTAGCACTGTGTTACTATGATGTATCTGTTAGTCTTTTCCCCAGGGTTAGTTTTTTTGTTGCATGTAATAAAATACGTTAAAAAAAAATCGGTCTTTTTTATCTGACTGCAAACCTTGAATCAATATCTAAGCCTTTTCTAGGCTGTGTGAGCCATTAAGAAAAGCATGCATATCACATGTATGTTTGTGCCTGTGGGGATGTGTGGTGTTTTTTAGCAGATAGATTCAACTTTGGTGTAAGTTCTAATGTAAATGTGAACAACCAAGTGTCATTATCATTTTGTTATTATGTAACTGCCCATTCATAGAAGTACTTACAAAATCGTCCCCAGAGTCTGCACCTACAGACGTAATAGATTCCTTGCTGTAGGACCGAGGCATACGGATCCCAGTCCGAGGGGCTGTAGCAGCCTCCTCAGCAAGCTTCTTTTTTAGTTTGGCAAACATCTCCACTTTGCCCTAATGTTCCTTTGCTCCAGTGTATTGCCTGCTACTGGTTTCTTCCCCAAAAACTCCACAATGCAAGACCTGTCACTCAAGATGTGTTACTTCCACCGTGTTGGTCACAGAATAGCTGTATTTCACTGTATCCTCCTCTCACGGGCAAGGGAGCTGTCATAGTAATGTCTAATTCAATCTGAAACAGAAAACAAAAGAAGTGTCATGGCAATCACCACTGAAGTCTAACCGAGAAGAAGATACAATAGCATACCTAATGCATGTTTCCTCGTATTTGGAAAAACGTGCAGTTTTAAAGGTTGAGCTGCTATATAAAGCTTTCTTGAAAATTAACGTATCTAACCAGCCATCAATTTGGCCTCTTTAAAAGAGCCAATTTTGCCGTTATAATTCTTCCTGTCAGCAGATCAGTTGACAGGTGTACGTGGCAGCAGGTTACCCGGTAAGCGTGCTGACACAGCTGTACATTTAAGCAGAGGATGCCCACAGTGTTGCTAGCTAGTTAGCTTTCTTCAAGTTAGCTAACGTTACTGTACAATATTACGACTTGCAGATTGTCATTACTATATAGTTACAGTACGTAAACGAAAGCGACAACACTGAGATGTAAGAAATTTCAGTCCCATCTAACGTTAACAATGACTGTTTCGATCATGAAAATAATAATAATCAAGGTAGTTAGCATCCTATTAAATACACAATAAAGACCACTAGGTTTGCTAGCTAGGTCTTTTATGGTTGTTATTTTGTATGGTCGCTAGCTTAGTTGGCTAACGTTTGCTAATCAAGAAAGGGAGCTTCCACTTTACCTTATGAACTCCGGCAAAGTCAAAAAGATCCGAGATATGTCCATTGTGTTTAACGTATTGTCTGGAACCAACACAGGACTTTAGCAACTTTAGCGTTTTCCAATGTATTAGCTAACTCTACAAATATATTATATACTGCTTTAGGACAAAGGTCTTCTTATGTCTGGACTGTGTATGCTAGCTCGCTAACATCAACACGTAGCTATTGAGATGTTGAGATGTATCTGACTATGGGGTGAATTCAATTCACCGAAGGAAAAAATAACAGAAGAGAAACAGTCCGTTTTGTTGAACAGATGCTGTTGGACAGTATTCAGGTATCCACCTATCTCTATGGTAGGGACCCCGTTACGTTCTGTTTATTTCTAATACAGAAATGTTTATTTTTATTTTTTAATGTTTTATTTTAGAGGAATGAATACACCCCTGCTGGTTTCAGCTGGCTTCTTCTCTGATGTGCATTTCCTGCCGACTAAGTGCAATCATGCATGTTTACTGCCTTTCACAGGGCGGAATGAGAATTGCAATTGAGAACTTGCAAATGCAGGCCTGTTGTGTAGCAGGTTTTCTTAAACCTCTCGTTAAGCCCCAAAGACCTTAGTCAAATAGTCATAAAAATTGTAAAGAACCTGAGTTATTCGTAATTGCTGGGTTTGTCAGATTGCTCTGAGGTTAGGGAGTCAGACTTGTAGTTGAAACGTTGCTTGTTTAATCCCTGAGTGGGCCAAATGTCATTGGGTACTAGAAAACAGGCACTTTACTCTAATTTGCTCTGGATAAGATTGTCTGCTAAAATGTTCAAATGTAAATAAAACATATTGGGGGCTTGAGGAGAGGTGTGCGAAACCACGGTATAGAGAAACACAAGTGCATCCTTGCTATTTCACACTGCCTATTATATGTGCCAAAAATTCTAAGATTGTAAGTCACTGCCTTACAGCAAAACTATGTCACGGAATCCTGGTCAGAGCATTGTGACAATTCTCAGGGGTGCATGCTTGGAGGAAGCATGTGATCGATCTTCAAACATCCTGCATTTGCTGTAGAGTTGACAATAGACAATGGTGATGAAACATAAGATACGGAGGAGAGAACAATATGTGAAAGAAATCCCAATTATACACTCCTAAAAAAAAGGAACCCACAATCATCACAGTATAACACAAGTCAATTAAACTTCAGGGATATCAATCTGTCCAGTTAGGAAGCATAGCGATTGTGAACCAATTTCACCTGTTGAGGTGCAAATGAAAGTGACAACAGGTGCACTGGAGAGGCAACAGCAAGCAATCCCCAAAAAAAGGGAATGGTTTTGAAGGTGGTGGCCACAGACACTTGCTCTCTCCTTATCCTTACTGACTAATTCTTCTCTAGGTTTGCATTTTGCTAGTGTCCTTGTCACTGCTGGTAGCATGAGAGGTACCTGTCACCCATTCAGGTTGCACAGGTAGTCCAGCTCCTCCAGGATGGCACATTCATGCATCCAATCGTAAGGTTTGCTGTGTCTCTCAGTACAGTCACAAGAACGTGGAGGAGATACCAGGCCATTACATGAGGAGACATGGACAGGGTCATAGATGGGCATCAACCCAGCAGCAGGATCAGTATCTGCTCCTTTGTGCGAGGAGGAACAGGAGGAGCACTGTTGAATGAGAACAGCTTCTCATTTGCAGCAACGACCTGGGGAGTAGTGGGGGAAAGGGATTAAAGAGCCAACTAAAAGCTGGGGATGATTAGGTTGCCATAATGGTATTAAGGCCAGATTGGAAATTAGTCCAGAACACCGGGGTTAACACCCATACACTTAAAAATAGTGCCATGGGATCTTTAGTGACCATAGAGTCAGGACACCCATTTAACATCCCATTCGAAAGATGACACCCTACACAGGGCAGATGTCCCCATCACTGCACTGGGGCATTGGGAATGATCTTTAGACCAGAGGGAAGAGTGCCCCCCACTGGCCCTCCAACACAACTTCCAGCAGCATTGATCTTCCATCCAGTAACTAACCAAGCCAAACCCTGCCTAGCTTTAGAAGCAAACCAGCAGTGGAATACAGGGCACTATGCTGCGGCAAATGGTCAAAAACAGACTCCATGAGGGCGGCATGAGGGCCCAACATCCTCTAGGGTGACCTGTACTCACAGCCCAGCATCGTGCAGCTCAATTGACATTTGCCAGAGACCACAAGAATTGGCAGGTCTGCCATTGGTGCCTCATTCTCTTCACAGATGAAAGCAGGTTCACACTGATCACATTTGACAGATGTGAAAGAGTCTGGAGACATCGTAGTGAATGCTATGCTGCCAGCAACATCATCCAGCATGATCGTTTTGGTGGTGGGACAGTGATGGTCTGGGGAGGCATATCCTTGGAGGGTCACACAGACCTCCACATGCCAGCCAACAGTACCCTGACTGCTGATAGCTACCGGGAGGAAATCTGTTGACCCATCGACAGACCTTACGCTGGTGGACCCTAGGTTCTTCATGGTGCATGTGGCCAGAATGTGTAGGCAGTATCTGGATGACAAAGGCATTGATGCCATTGACTGGCCCTCACATTCCAATCCCCACACATAATTGTGAGAGCCTATGGGGCGTTATTATCAGGGCATCCAACAGCGTCAAGTAGCACTACAGATTGTCCAGGAGCTCACTGATTTCCTCATCCAGCTAGGACACCATACAGTTTCAACAGGAGCATGCTCAGACATTGTCGGGTGTGCATACAGGCACGTGGGGGCCAAACACACTACTGAGTCACATTATGAGTTGGACCAGCCTGTGATTTTAACAGTTTAATTTCGTGGTTTGAATCCAGCTCTCAATTGGTTGGAATTTTTGGTTCCCACAGATCGTTGTTACATCATTTTGTCCTCAACGAATTACACCATGTACAGCAAACATTTGATCTTTAATATGTTTTGGTTATCGAGACCCAATGTGTGAGTTGAGTGTTCCCTTAATTTTTTTTGAAGAGTGTATATTTGTATATTTACATGCCCCAAATTCTGTCATGCATTCCTGTGTAGTTTAGTTGAAAGAGCATTGCGCTTTCAATACTATGGTTGTTAAATAAAAAGTATGAAAACATGTATTCACTTAATAATAATAATAATTACTTTATTTTTATATAGCGCCTTTAAAGTAGCTTCTCAAGGCGCTTTACATAGTTAAACAACAATTTTAAACACAACCAACACAGGAAAAAATAAAAATAAAAAATCAAGTAAAAGCTAACCTAAAAAAAATTGTTTTTAAATGAGATTTAAAAAGACTTAGTGTCTGTGCATCTCTAATATATGGAGGAAGTGCATTCCAAAGCCTAGGAGCATGGGAAGAGAAAGCCCTGTCCCCCACAGTGCGCAATTGAGTCTGTGTGACTGTCAACAGACCAGCTTGTGAGGAGCGTAAATGACGCTTTGGTATGTATGGGATTAAAAGTGCAGACAGATACTGAGGGGCCAAACCATGCAGTGCCTTATATGTGAGCACAAGGATTTTAAAATCAACTCGGAACCTGACCGGGAGCCAGTGCAAAGACTTCAAAATCGTTGTAATATGCTAATTTCTCCTGACTCCAGTCAGGATCCTAGCAGCAGAATTTTGTACACATTGAAGTTTGTTAAGTGTGGTTTTAGGAGCCCCAGCAAGAAGTGCATTGCAGTAGTCAATGTGGGAAAAGACAAAGGTATTAATAAGCCTTTCAGCTACAGAGAGGGATAACATAGAACGTAGTCTGGCAATATTTCTGAGATGAAAATACGAGCTCCTAACAGCAAACCGCACATGGGGGTCAAAGGACAGATCAGAATCAAATATCACTCAAGTTTTTAATTTAGTTTACAAACTAAATTAAAAACTTGAGCCTCCAAGTCAGAGCCATCCACGTTTACAATCAGTGAACCAGCTTTATGAAGCTAATGAGAGGTGCCAATGAGCAAGACCTCAGTCTTGTCACTATTAAGACACAAAAAGTTTTGTGACATCCATGTTTTTATCTCAGAAATATAGTATGTTAAAAAAGGAACATCCAAATTTTGACCAGGCTTAGAGTGAATATAAATTTGAGTGTCATCTGCATAAAAATGATAGTTTAGCCCAAGTGATCTTAGAAGCAATCCAAGTGGAAATATGTAAATGCTAAAAAGTAAAGGGCCCAAAATTTAACCTTGAGGAACACCCGTACGAACAGACCCGATCTCAGACCTGGAACCACTCATACAGACAAACTGTTGGCGTTCAGAGAGATAAGATTGAAACCAAGTTAAAACAATATCAGCAACACCAAAGACAGTTTCCAAACGGTTGAGTAGAAGATTGTGATTGACAGTATCAAAAGTGGCACTCAGATCAAGAAGGATAAGAATAGAAAGAGAACCAGAATCTGAGGCTATTAACAGATCATTGGTGACCTTGACCAAAGCTGTCTCTGTACTGTGAAATCTTCGAAAACCAGACTGAAGGGGCTAAAAAAGATTATTTACTATGATTCATCCTGGTAAAGAATTACATAAAAAATATATAAGTGTAAGCATATAATTGGTGTCTTGTCTATCCTTTCCCATGTTACCAGTACAACAGGATGTTTTCATCCCCACAAAACTCACATTTCCCATCTGGATTGTCTCCACAGCTGAACACGGGCTCCAGGCCTAACAACAGATTCAGCATACGTATGTAGTGATCTGAAATATTTTTTCACCTCAAGAGCTTACAAGTTTATTAAAAGACAAAACAAATTTTTGCATTAATTCTATTATAAACATACTTCTGAACAAAATGAATATTGCTCATATGATGTGCTGTTTCTAATTTAGTTGCTTTACATATTATATACAGTACATAATACAGTCAATAAATAGCGGCTACATTACAAAAGTAAAATCCAACATCCAACAAATAACATCTATAGGCCTAATATTTCAACTGAAACTGTGACCTCTTCCTGAAGTGGCTAAAATAAGGGTTCCTCTTTCATTTCAGATAAATAACTCAACTAACGTACCATGAAGAACTTATTTAAAAATTCATGAGATAAAACAGTACTAAACCTGCTATAACCTAAAATGTTTTGAACAGTGGCATTTGTGGATAGTGTACAATATGAACTCACATGTTGGTACACAGTTGCTGCAGCAGACACAAAATATAGTACTTTACATCCTATATTAAAATAAAATGTGAATTTTATTATGAGTGACGTCTCATCAATGGGAGTGGGTGTTCCTGCTCTCAATATTACATATGGCAAATGTGGTGGTTGATATAAATGCATTAGTGCTGATGATAGCAGGGTTTACAGGAAATACGGTGTTGTTGTTCTGGGTGGAATGACTCTTTCGGAGTCGGGCACTGCTCTGAACAGCTTGGGCTCCCTTGTGTTGGCGTCTTTGAACACCATGATGGAGGCAATGTTGCCGCAGCGATAGCAGTAGTTAGGAGCCGACCAGACTGTAACCAGCTTCTCGTCAAACATGAACTTGTAACCCTCGTGGACTAGTTGATGTGCTCGACAGATCAGCTTCAAGTTGTTGATGTGAACAAACTGCACAGCGAGGAATATATAAAGAGTGCGATAAATGTGAGAATCATTAACTACTGTTATGTACTACGGAGTATATTTGTTGTGAAATTTATACGTAGGTTACTCTAGTGTGAATTTCTGATTAGTTACTCTGAGTCGTCTCACCTCATTAGTGACTTTTGCACCAAATAGCCAGCCAGCTCCTCTGGGACTAATAGCCCAGGTGTCTACATCCTCAGGGTCTGACCAGACTAGGTCACAGAACGCTCCCTTGTGAGGGATCTCCTGGTTTCGCTCAATGGTTCTGATCTGGTCAAGAGTTTTAATGTCTGGGGACAGGCCTCCGTGAACACACAGGATCTGCTCATCCATCAACTGGCAAAAACACAACCAAAGCAGGGCATTAGAGTGCACACAGGGCAGAGATCTTCTCCATATTGGCTTGATGTGCTAAAAGTGTGACGTGAGTGTCTCAGGAAATCAGAAGAACACAATAGTTCTACTTACTGCTGCAACTGTTAACATATCAAACACTTTAGTACAGTAGCGCCAGGCATTGGCATTTCCATATTTGGTTTGGCATTCATCTGAAATGTAAGATACAGCATAGACATCCCATTTACAACCAGAGTATCTGGAGAAAATTTTATTGTATGAGAACTAATAAACATTTGATATTTCGATATGGTTTCGGAGTGCATATCTCACCATAAAAGCCATATACTTGGGTTATCTGCCTGCTTTCATGGTTTCCTCTTAAAAGTGTGATACGGTCAGGCCATTTGGCTTTTAAAACCAGCAGGTATGTGAATGTCTCCAAGCTGTAATAACCCCTGTCAACAAAGTCACCCTGCAGAGGCACAAATCAAAGACGGTGGTTCAGAAGTGTCAGTGTAAACAACATAAGATTAGAATCACATTATTTCAGATAAAGGGGAGAATAGCAGAGTTTCTACCCACCATGAAAATATAGTTTGTGTCTGGGACCTGCCCTCCAGTTCTAAAAAGTTCACAGAGATCATAAAACTGAAAGACAAAACCAAAATTAAACATTGATCATGAAAGCCTTTGGAAACAAAAACAACATTGCTGTACTGATTTAGTCAGGGTTGCTAACTTTGGGACTTTGGCTGGTGTGTACAATTTCAGTGTGTGTGTGTGGAATATTTTTTTCTTAAACCTAACCCTAATTTAAAAAAAATTCAGTCCTTGTTTACTTAGTATAAACCCAGATTTATGCAAAAAATAATAATAATATTTGAATGGAAACACTTTTTTGCTGAAAGCGTGAGTCACGCCAGATGCGTGAGAATTGGCAACCCTGATTTAGGAGAGTGAATAATTTTCAACAAATAGTAGCTTATCACAATGAGCTGAAGGTGAAATGAGGCAGAAGCAAATCGGTGAGTGGATAAACTTATTTAATAGACTTTGGCAAAACAGCAAACATGAGCAATGCACTTGACAGCAAACACAGCGCAACACAAAGATAATGAATGGAGGCTTATAAACGCTATTGATGAGTCTAATCGCTCCCAGCTGTGCCCACTTAGGACACTAATCACTTGACCTACAGGAAGTAAATACTTGGGCATGACAGTAATATCAATGTTGCCCACTTGATGGCACCCACCCTCCACCAGGAGGAGGAGTCTCTGGTGGCGGCGGCTGAGGAGGAGTCTCTGGTGGCGGCGGCTGAGGAGGAGTCTCTGGTGGCGGCGGCTGAGGAGGAGTCTCCGGTGGCGGCGGCTGAGGGAAAGGCATCTCTGGTGGCGGCAGCTGAGGGAAAGGCCTGAATCTGGACCAGCTATGCCCCTGGATAAATCCAGAAATCGAGGTCTTTATACCTCCAGACACACCCAATATCTGCAACCTGGGCAGAAGGGTTAATGAAGGTGGTTGGTGGCTGTCTAGACCGAAGGTGGACAGATGGCTCCTCTGCCTTACTCTCCCCAAGAGAGAGGAGGAAAGATATTCTGTAATGTGGCAGCAAACAGTCCATAGTCCTCTGCCTCCGGTCCTCCCTTCTCCCAAATGTCAGTTGCCATCTGAAGTGCCTAGCCGTTTAGCGACAGGATCAGTTTCCCCATCTTATTTCCATAGTTCTGGTCATCCCAGCTTGGATGGTGAATGTAGTCATCCATTTGGTGGAAAAACAAACTACAGTTAACTAGGTTCCCTTCGAATTTCTCCGGTAGAGACGGGTAGGGTGTACTAACCGGGCCAGGCGAGAAGGTGCAGCCAGGAGCTGCGGCTAGGCGAGGCACAGCTGACGGTATCCATGCAGCTTGATTAAGGGACTTCGAGATGTCATATATTCCCTAGGAGGGTGTCGATGTTGGCATAGACATCTCCTCCTGGGGCTCCAATTCACTGCGTCTTAATAAGGTCGGTCATTCTGTCATGATGAGCTGAAGGTGACATGAGGCAGAAGCAATCGTGGAGTGGAAAAAATGTATTTACTAAAGACTTTTGCAAAACAACAAACACAAGAAATGCACTTCACAGCGTAACACAGAGATAATGACCGACAACCTAGTTTCGGAAATGGAGTCGCTCCCAGCTGTGCCCACTAGGGACACTAATCACTTGACCTACAGGGTGTCCAAATTTGGGCATGGATGTAAAACGTTTTGGCCAAAAGATGGCACTTATGCTCCACTCGGGCATGACAGGCTTTCAAAAAGTTTGATTTGAAATCAACCATTATGTTATGTTAAATATGCGTAACATGCAAGCTTCTGTTGGACATATTTTTAAAAAAAATGTTATATTTTGTTTAGAAATGTATTCAGCGCATGTATTGCATTTCAGAATGTTGCCTGTTTAATAATGCATAATAGTGTTTTGGTGGAGCAGAACTTCTTTTTTAACATGATACAAATGTCCACCATTTAAAATATATTTTCTGTTTTATTAAATACAAAGGAAGAGCCAAAAGGTGTTTCATCTTGAAGACAGTTGGGTAATGCTTTGTCAAGTATTTAATGACCCTTATTTATTACGTAACTTCAGGCTTTAAAAATATATTGTATTCATAAAGACATTGTTTTAAAAGCATGTGCCAAATTTGCATCAAACACAAATACAGTATCTCACAAGTGAGTACACCCCTCACATTTTTTTAAAACATTTATTATACATTTTCATGTGACAACATTGAAGAAATGACACTTTGTTACAATGTAAAGTAATAATAATAATAATAATAATAATAATGCATTCAACTTATATAGCGCTTTTCTTCCAAGGAACCCAAAGCGCTTTACACAGTGAGGGGGAAAGCCCACCTCATCCACCACCAATGTGTAGCACCCACTTGGGTGATGCACGGCAGCCATTTTGCGCCAGAACGCTCACAAAACATCAGCTGGAGAGATGAGTAGTCACATATGCCAATTAGGAAGGCAGTAGTGAGTGTACAGCTTGTATAACAGTGTCATTTTGCTGTCTCCTCAAAATAACTCAACACACAGCCATTAAGGTCTAAACCCCTGGCAACAAAAGTGAGTACACCCCTAAATGAAAATGTCCAAATTGGGCCCAATTAGCCATTTTGCCTCCCCGGTGGCATGTGCCTCGTTAGTGTTACAAGGTCTCAGGTGTAAATGGGGAGCAGGTGTGTTAAATGTTGTGTTATCGCTCTCACACTTCCTCATACTGGTCACTGGAAGTTCAACATGGCAACTCATGGCCATGAGAACTCTCTGAAGATCTGAAAAACATAATTACTGCTCTACATAAAGATGGCCTAGGCTATAAGAAGATTGCAAAGACCCTAAAACTGAGCTGCAGCATGGTGGCCATGACCATACAGTGGTTAACAGGATAGGTTCCACTTAGAACCGGCCTCACAATGGTCAAGTGCATGCGCTCAGCATCATACAGTATCTAGAAGTTGTCTTTGGGAAATAGACATATGAGTGCTCCCAGCATTGCTGCAGAGGTTGAAGGGGTGGGGGGTCAGCCTGTCAGTGCTCAGACCATACATTGCACACTGCATCAAATTGGTCTGCATGGCTGTCATCCTAGAAGGAAGCTTCTTCTAAAGATGATGAACAAGAAAGCCTGCAAACAGTTTGCTGAATAAAAGCTGACTAAGGACATCGATTACTGGATCCTGTGGTCTGATGAGACCAAGATTAACTTATTTGGTTCAGATGGTGTCAAACGTGTGTGGCGGCAACCAGGTAAGGAGTAGAAAGTGTGTCTTGCCTACAGTCAGGCATGGGTGGGAGTGTCATGGTCTGGGCCTGCATGAGTGCTGTCGGCACTGGGGAGCTACAGTTCAGTGAGGGAACCATGAATGCCAACACGTACTGTGACATACTGAAGCAGAGCATAATCCCCTCCCTTCTGGGCCGCAGGGGAGTATTCCAACATGTTAACGACCACAAACACACCTCCAAGATGACTACTGCCTTGCTAAAGAAGCTTAGGGTAAAGGTGATGGACCGGCCAAGCATGTCTCCAGACCTAAACCCTATTGAGCATCTGTGGGGCATCCTCAAACAAAAGGTGGAGGAGCGCAAGGTCTCTAACATCCACTAGCTCTGTGAAGTCATCATGGAGGAGTGGAAAAGGACTCCAGTGGCAACCTGTGAAGCTCTGGTGAACTTCATTCCAAGGAAGTGCTGGAAAATAATGGTGGCCACACAAAATATTGACACTTTGGGCCCAATTTGGACATTTTCACATAGGGGTGAACTCACTTTTGTTGCCAGCGGTTTAGACCTTAATGGGTGTGTGTTGAAATATGAGGGGACAGCAGATTTACACTGTTATAGAAGCTGTACACTCACTATTTTACATTGTAGCAAAGTGTAATTTCTTCTTCACATGACAAGTTATAATCCTATAATTACAAAAATGTGAGGGGTGTACGCACTTGTGTGAGATAATGTATGTAGAAACGTTGCTGTGAGGATGAATAATGTAACCCACCTGACCATGTATATCCCCACACACTGTCACCGGGGTGGACACAGGCTGGACGTTGGATTCTTCAAGCAGTAGGTCACACACATAGTCACATAACCTCTGAGGAGAAAGAACACAGTTTTTAAGTATCTGAATCACTAAATGCTGCTAGAGTTGGTAATATTTTCAGTTACTTCAATGTTGTTTGCAAATCTTTGTTTAATGCATTGGTCCTCAACCGGTTGCTAAATCTGGAGCCAAAAAAACACAGGTTGTCTCAGTCATGACCCACTTTTCCCATGGATAAAAAATGTTTTTGTTATTTTATTAGGATCCCCATTGGTTGCAGCTGAATCAACGGCAACTCTACCTGCTGTTGAAACACTTTTGTACAGCTAACCTCGAGGGGAACAGAAAACATAAAAATACATGTTACCTAACCTTAGCCCTAATCCTGAACTCAACATAACCCTTACCTTAACCTAACCATAACCTCAAAATCCTAACATTTGTCTAAACTTAACCTTCCCCTAATGCCTAAATGTAACCCTTAACCTAACCAAAAAATGCCTAAACCTGAAATTTCCCTACATTGTAACTGTAAACCTAATTGTAACCTTGGCCCTAAACATAACCCATAAGTAAAAATTTGTCTTTGTCCACACGGGGACCAGCAAAAGGTTCTAATATGGACATTTTTGTCAAGTATTACTATCCTTGTGAAGACTTCTGGTCCTAATTATAATCTGTTAAACCAAAACACACACACAAATGCAGAATAGACATACACTATAGCAAAAACACGTAAATATAACAGATGGGTCATGATGACACCATGTGTTGTTTTATCTAATTTTATTTTTATTCGATTTTTCTACACGTAAAGTGGCATTAATTTTCATGTAGACATGGCTTCATTTAGTACTTTGCACCTCCCAGCAATTGTTCTGGATGTGAGAAGAGAACAGGTTCACCATCCCAAACGTTATTGTTGCAGGCTACCAGACGTATCTATCTATTAAATAGGCCAATAATAACCATCAGCTCAAAAGATGTCAACTTACACAGCACTTAAATATTCCCAGCAACAGGTTGACCAATATTATTAAAACCTGCACCGAACTCTTCTATTCTAGCTCAAAACGTTCTTCTAATATCATTAAAAAATAAAACAAAGATATCTGCAGTTCTTATATTTACTGCAGAAAAGCTATGTGAACACGACATAATGACTACGGAACACCATTTCCACTTTTTCAATGTCAATAATTAATATTTATGTTTACTTGATGACAATGTTGACAAGCTCACGTTTGAGATCACGAAAAGCATGCAAAATATAGCACGGCTAGCTACACAGAACACGCACTATACACGCTTTCAACCTGGTTTACATTTGTCTTTTTCGACCTTGAGGGCCGCTAATTTAATAAAGGAATGGTTGAACAACAAAGTTACAATTACAATTCATACCATTAACTATTGTTAAAAACACTACATTTTATAACAATACATTCGCTATGCATGCGATGGCATCGATTGAACTCTAATGGCACAGCTCTGTGTGATTTCATGTCGGGATGTTGCTATAAAAATGTAATTTTTTGCTACTACCCTTCTGATATGCATTCGTGCTCATCAGATCTGCTGGAAGAAGTGATTCGCATTGTTAACGCATTCATTCTCACCTTAAGGTCGTTTTCAGGTAAATATTTACACTGCTTGGCAATCTCTGCGTATTTACCAAGGTCCAGTGGCGCCATTGTATCAGCCTTTCAAAACAAATGTTCTTCCAAAGATATTCTGTAAAGATAGACGACACAGATCGGGAAATGTACACTTCCGGTCTATTTAATAGGGTGTGTCTTCTATACGCAAACGCGACCAATGCTGGTATGGTCTGCTTAGGAGACTTCCATTAAAATAGAAAAATGGAGACCGACATCATGATATTTTCGTCAGTGTCTCTCAGGTTGTGTCTGTTTCACGGTTCTGCCAGGCAGATTTAGTTAATAGTTTTCATTGTGCTGCCACCTGCTGTGTAGAATACATGCATACTGTAGGCCAGAATGTATAGGTAATTGTGAATCTGCAGTAATAGCCATCACATTTAATTAAAAGTGTACCTGGGTCAAACTACGTCATGATAGTCACTGGTTCGAGCCTGACTATGGCTTCTGCCGGACCTCTAGCATGAGGCAGCATAAATTGGCATAGCGCTGCCCAGGATTTGGGATAGATAATTCAAATTATCTACCTTGCCAGGTCACTCTGCAGCAACTCCTTGCAGATCAGGCACCTGTAAATTCAATCACGGAAGTATTGTTGGTGAACATAATCATCCAGTACATGACCTGACCCAGACGTTCCAGAGTTGTGTTGTAGCCCTGAACAGGCACACCCGATTCATTAATTGAAGGGTTGGTGACTGGGTGAGAAGCCTAATCAGGTGTGCCTGTTCAGAGCTAAAACAGAACTCTGGAACGTCTGGGGGTCCCTGAGGAGAGATTATTTGTTTTACACTGTGTGGAATCTCAACTGTATGTTTGGCATAATAGCATATCCGTTTGTGTTATGTATGAATGAGTGTGCTAGTGTGTGTCAGTGTGGGCAAAGTCTAGTGCATGTTTTTGTTATGACTTCATATAGGTTTTGCTGACATGAGTGATCAAGCATTTTTTAAGTGGAGAGCTATTTATGGACACATTCTCTAATCTGTAGTGATCTGAAAATATGAGGTCATAGTTTCCCCTCAGTTCATCAAAGGAGACAACAGACCTTGCTAGGTATACTGTAGATCTCCTATACTAATTTATGGATCCCGGATCTCAACCAGCAATAGTACAAATGTCTAATTTATTATCCCACTAGCAGTGCATACCTACATGCATTGTGTAAGTAGTAGTCGGTTTATTAAATCAAGGGTGAATCTGTTAACAAGGTACCGACTAGGACATTTTTTACTTTAGTTCAGAGGTTATGTTTAGGGCAATTTCATATGGTCAGAGTTGGTCTAATATAGACTCTGCCAGCAGTTGCTCAAACTGAAATATTTGTATGCGTTTTTCCTGGTTTTGTTTTGTTGTCGTCACTAATTATTTGGGGCCAATAACAATTGTGTGACAGTGGTGCTTAATCATGAAGATGGAACACATCCAAAAATAAATATTGGAAGGGGTTTACCTTAGGTTTTGAATGTTCTTTTTGCGCTGTTCAAGGCAGCCCAGAGATAGTAAGTTGTATAGGATATGGACACAGAAGTTAAATGAAACAACATACCCAATTATGCGAAATGTACTTTTGTGTTTCAGAGATTTTTAGGGTAAAATCTTTGGGGTGAGTATTAGAATTGGGGGTAGTTCTAGGCATTATATGTTATTTAACTGAATGAGTTAACTGAATAAGGTTAGGGTTAGGTTTTTGAGCTAGGGGACAGGTAATGTATGTCTGGGATGGTTCTCTGACAGGGATAGAAAGTAAAAACATGCCTCATTTCTCTTTAAACCAGGATGGTGTCAGCGAGTCACATGTCAGCCATTGGAGACGGGTTGCTTTCTTTCAGAGTTGGTGGAAGAAAATTATTTACTGTAGTATTGAGACATTCTTTTCATGAATTCATGAATTAGCATTTACTACACTGTTCTACAAAATTAGGAAATGGGACTTTTTGGTATTAAATAGACATGATGTCTACTTGTTTTATTGCAATACAAGAAAATGACCATAATATATCTGCAAAGGTGGAATAGTAGTTTTTTACAACATTTATACACCAGAAATCATTTTGGATGTGTACAAACATGGATCCTAAAATGCTGAATTTCTATTGGTCAACAGGAGGTGCACCAGCCTCAAATCAGTATTCGTGTATTACATCAGTTTTCGACAAGCATTAATTTCTCATCAAGCGAGCAATGGCAGACAAACCAAGATAAATCCTTTGGTCGATTCCTTGATGCTAATATTCTACATTACACAGTTCACTCTACTATATTTCTGAGAAAAAACTGAATATTGTAGAGAATCAATCTGCCATTTTTATCAAACTTTCAAATTGTTGATATCCAAAAATATTGTTTTAACAAGTTTTGAAAAGTTGGTGGACCAAAAGTGAAAGACTTACTTGCTGGCATGGAGGGGCTAGTTTAAATGTTGTTGTGATCCAGCTAAATTCCATAAGGTGAGAGGTAATTGGGGATATTTCCTTATTATTTTATTCTGATCAGATATTAAGTTAAGGCTGCTGCTGTTCAAAGACCTTTGTGTTCATTGTGTAGGCCAGCTGAAGAATAAAATTAGAACTTAAAATATTTCCCAGATTAATGATTAATACATTACAATTGCTTATCAAATTAGTTATATTAAAAATAAATAGATTTGATGGTAGTTTGTTGTACGCCTACACCTATCAATCATTTAGTTTGTCTTGGGAAAACCTTAAACTTTATCATAGCTACTTGTATAAACGTTTTATATTCTGCAACTCATGTCAGTCATGCTAGGTACTGCAGCCGCAAGGTGGAGCTCGCACACAGTAAACAATTGATTAGGTTACTGAGCGCACATATCCTACACAGTGTAGGGATAATATCACTCATTAACACTTTTATAATTCTGTTTTATAAATCTGTTTAGTTCAAACACATCCTGGAACATAAGTACATATTTCTCGAATTGTGTTGTCTACTCATGTAGAATTACTGCAAATGTAAAGTGAATAAATTGCACTTAATGCGCACTGAATCACGATTAAGTATTGAGCCAATCAAATACTTTTGCGATGGGAATACAAACGCATCTACGTGAGGTTACGCATAGCCATACCACAAGACCTCTCATTAATGCCCTCATTGGCTGAAGAGTGTGACAATCTACAGTGTTTCCTTGCGCTTTGCTAGGTTGAGCGCAAATGAAAGCCAAGAAGCTGCTGGATCACTGGGAAACAATTGACAATTCCGTATAGCGGCGGAGGACATCAATGGAGTACACGAGCTAGTCTATCCATGGACGGGTCTGAGTCAGACCATTACTAGGGCTTTACATGGAGAGCTGAAATTGAATATGAGGTTAACAACCTTAATGATGTACATATACCCGGCTTTGCTATTTATTTTATATATTGGATTTTCTGATGCTGCACCTCGCGTCAACTCGTACGATGCGTCGCCTATCGCCAGGAAGCCTCGCTCAGCCTCTGCGAGCCTGGAGCCGCTATCCACCACCTTGCCTAATCGTTTACCAGAGGACAGGCTTGTGCTCGGTCCACAAAAGGGACTGACCCCGTCACCTACAATGGGTTTTACTGGAGCGGCTAGCCTAAAGATGAAGGTATCGACGACTCTTGTCTCGCCCACTGCAACGACCATTAAGCCACGGACAACGGACCACACTATACAAAGGCCAAGCAAAGAAATAATAGCAATCGCTAGAGAACAAGTACCGGCGCTAAGCTCTAGATCATCAAATTCTAGCAAAAGATCCACTGATACGCAGACGTCCGTTTTTCCCCCAGAAAAAATGCTGCAGACCATGGTCTCCATGGTTTCGCAGCGGACGACAAATGATGCATGGTCTTTAGATAACATCGATGCATCGATTAGCTCGTCGGAGAATAGTCAAGGTGAGTAGGGAGTTTGCGCTTGGGTGTTTTCACAATACATGTATAGGCTATTGTTCTAATGGGCATATTGTTACTGTTTACCTTTTGTATTGTACATCGTTTCCTCTTGCAGCCACACCTGAACAATTGATAGCCTACACGTTATTATGAATAGAATTATATAGCCTACGAACAATTTGAGTTTCTGGGTTTCAGCCATCTCACAAATTCGCCCATCGTTGCGGAAATGTACCTTTTATGTTGAAACTCATTATGTTGCCAAAGACAATCAAAACATGTCCGCATTATGGATTGATTTTGACGCAGAGCATGGGCAAAATTGACATGTTTTAGAAACAATAGATCATGGACCTCAAATCAGAATTCACCTTGCAAAACGATAAAAATCCATTCTAATTATAACATCAGTTTAGGATTGTCCCATTTTATTATAGGATACAATTGTGCGCACATTCTGAAACCTATCTAATAGTTGTAGGGGGGTGATTATCCCTTGTTTTAATTTAACCTTCATCAGACTTTATTATGGCGTAAAGCTACAGTAATACATGTTTTTATTTTTCAATAACATCCATTGGCATGCGTTGGTTCGGAGTGGTTTGATCCCTTTGTGTCTATTCAACATCCCTAGACCAAGGAGGGGGAATAGGGGAATGTGTTAAGCTGCATCCAATCAAAATGACTAAACCAAGGCATGAATGAGTCTGCGCTTCCTTGGATCGTCTCCGTTATCGCCTGCTCCGCGATTGTGCATTGCATGTTGATAAACGTTCCGATAGAGCCGCTGTTGAGATTAGGAGTGGGCAACATGTTAAACACCTACTGTATTTGTCACTTAGTGTAGAATGTGAAATATATTATATGCAAAGTCTGATTGTTGGGTAGTTACATAGTCAGCCATCGACAATGTTATCTATGGTCCAGTTCTTCATAAAGGTCACTGATAACAACAACAACAACAACAACAACAGTAACAACAACAACAAGGCCTGATTATTGCCTCACCCCAGAGACACAAATGCATTCTTCTTGACGGGATCTCTTTCTTGTGTTATCACTGTTAGAGGTTTGAAATGAACTGAGCTTCTTGTTAGCTTTCCCAATCATTCAAAGCAAATCATGCGATGAAATATGACTATGCATTCCCTGAGTGTACACCAAATTAGGCTAGTTAGAGAGGTGGTACATTACCACCCTTCTATGTTTTTTGTTAGTACCATAAACAATGTCACAGGAGGGTGTGTACTTTCGACAGTGCAGGCATTTTACAGCAGCAGATTGTTTTGTAGCTTCTTTGTCACGTGCATAAATCTGCGTACCTGAAGCATGCTGGCACCCTGCTTCACAAAACAGAAACAAGTCACAAAGAAGAGAGATGGACATTTCATCAATCACTGCTTTTATCTCCCCTCATTCAAACCAATGGTTTTTCAGTCAATAATCACACACATCTTCTCTTGTACAGACAGACTGCACAATCCTGTCTTACATTTGCTCTCACCTCATTGCTGAGGTGGCTGTTGAGTGAGTTGAGGGGTGAATGTAGCACATAAACGTGTTAAACTCACTCCTAAGCTATAAGTGCTGGTTCCCTAGATTAGTGGTTCCCAAACCTCTCGTCGGGGACCCCCAGCCAGGCCATGCTTTTGTTTTAACCCTGAAATGGCACACCTGATTCATTTAGTAAAAGGTGTAATGTGTAGTTGACTAACTGAACCAGTTGTGTCGTTTCAGGGTGAAAATAAAACCATGGCCCTTCCGGGGGTCCCCGAGGAGAGGTTTGGGAATCACTGCCCTAGATGCATATTGAGTCCTGGACTTTGATTACATTTTTCCAGGACTGAGCAGGAGTGCGCTAAGCAAGCGGCCTGACATAGTTTATGCATGTGTGTGTTTATGTGTGTTTGGTTGTGTAAATGAGTGTGTTAAGGAGCTACATATTCTAGGATCTCACACCACCGGGGGCGATCTTCTCTGACAGTTGTGCAGAGAAAGATGGCTTCACTGTGAACCAGTGGAAGGCTGACAGTTCTCTCCATTGTTGCATAACACTGACCTTTCATTGTTACATAAAGCCGGAACACCAGCAAGAGAGGGCATATAGAGGGCTAATCTGAGGAGATGGACCGTGTTGCAAGACATGACATTAAGTCCCCTCTAATGGCAGATGCCACCGCACTGTTAAATGTTTAAAGTGGTGACACTGCACCAAATGTATTATGGTCACATCAAACCCTTCTGACTGTACAGAAACATGCAGGTCAATACTAATATTGAATGCAGCACTGTACCCTATTTGAGGGATTTCCAAACTATTTGTCAGGGCCTTCTAGTAGTGTAAAGTCTAAAAATGGCTCCCCTGGAGACCCAGTATTGAGCTGGTGATCGCTGCTCTATGGTACTGTGCTGTATTCAATATTATTTTTGTTTTTCCTCAGCTTTCAATATAGCAATAATATGGTTTATAATATGGTTTACAGCAGCCGTGCCTGTTTCCCAAACCCTCCCTGTTTATTTAAGTTTACCTTTATTTTACCAGGCAAGTTGACTGGGAACACTCATTTGCAGCAACTGCCTGGGGAGAAGGGGGCACCCCAGATGTCCCCATCACTGCCCTGGGGCATTGGGAATGTTCTTTAGACCAGAGGGTTGAGTGCCTCCTACTGGCCCTCCAAAACCAATTCCAGCAGCACTAGTCTCCCATCCAGGGATTAACCACCAGGCCTGACCCTGTTTAGCTTTAGAAGCAAACCAGCAGTGCAATACAGGGCTCTATGCTGCTGGCTAAATTAGGCTATGTGAGGACCAGCCACCTGTCTCCATTTCATTGAGAACAACCCGCCTTTGCGGCACACTAATGGCAGCCTGGTATTTCCTCTGAGTGACATGAGGTAGTTAGGGTTGTTTGTCTCCCTTGTAACCATATCCTCTTCCTACATCGCTTCATCTCTTATAAACCCAGGGGATAGGCCTAGAAGAAAAACTAAAATCCATGCTAAAATAAATAATGCATGCCCTGTCTGTCTGTGCGCGCATGTGTGTAAGCCTAGTGGGGCCATGTTATAACCATGTCTCCTCTTATCTGATGTGTCTTCATGCAGAGCCTGTGTGTAACTGCAGCAGTGAAGGGGTTCTAGATGTGGATGACTGTGACAAGACAACAGGGCAGTGTTCCTGCATGTCAGGGTATACCGGGCTCCTGTGTGAAGACTGTGAGGAAGGACACTTTACCAATGGTACCACCGGCTGTATCCCCTGCGGCTGTGACTCACACGGCGCTGTCAGTCACCTCTGTGACAGGTAAGACTGCCTGCTTCTCCTTTTCGCTAATGACAAAGGCAATAAACATTAAGTGTAGCAGCCTACTAAACCATGTCAGTGTTTGAGTCATTGATTTGGATTTACAGTTTATAAGCATAATGGCTTTTAACCACAATTTTTGACTTTGCCAGCATGTTTGGCAACGCATCCTGAATGTTATCAAATGTGAAATGTTGGCTTCTAGGGTGTAATATCATTTCTAGGTATGTGCATATTTTCTTTAAATATATTTGATATGCATACATATTCATGGGCTGCTATAAGATACAGGAAGAATACTTTTATTTAGAAAAAAATTGATTGTTTTGGTTTATATTTGTGTTTGTGTGTGTGGGGGGGTGTGTTGGTGTGTGGGTGTGTTTAGTATCTCACATAAGTGAGTACACCCCTCACATTTTTGTAAATATATGATTATAACTTTTCATGTGACAACACTAAAGAAATTCTACTTTGCTACAAAAAAAGTAGTTAGTGTACGGCTTGTATATCAGTGTTAATTTGCTGTCCCCTTAAAATAACCCAACACACACCCAGTAAGGTCTAAACCGCTGGCAACAAAAGTGAGTACACCCCTAAGTGAAAATGTCAAAAATGGGCCCAATTAGCCATTTTCCCTCCCCGGTGTCAAGTGACTCATTAGTGTTACAAGGTCTTAGGTGTGAATGGGGAGCAGGTGTGTTAAATTTGGTGTTATTGCTCTAAACACTCCCACATACAGGTCACTGGAAGTTCCTGGCACCTTATGGCAAAGAACTCTCTGAAGATCTGAAAAATATAATTGTTGCTCTACATAAAGATGGCCTAGGCTATAAGAAGATTGCCAAGACCCTGAAACTGAGCTGCAGCACGGTGGGCATGACCATACAGCGGTTTAACAGGACAGGTTCCACTCAGAACAGGCCTCGCCATGGTCAACCATAGAAGTTGAGTGCACGTGCTCAGCGTCATATCCAGATGTTGTCTTTGGGAAATAGACATATGAGTGCTCCCAGCCTTGCTGCAGAGGTTGAAGGGGTGGGGGGTCAGCCTGTCAGTGCTCAGACTAGGGATGGGCATTTCATGAAACTTTCTTTGTCGATCGTCGGGAGAATTAACGATTGACTATCGATTAATCATTAATTTTTTATATTCTAATTCATTGTTTATTTAACTTTTTATAAATTAAAAATTAAATGAAAATATAAAAATACAGTGTGTTTTTCCTCGATGAGCTCTTTATTACAAGAAAATACATAAAAATAACTAGTAACTCACATGCAACTTCTGCACCAGTCTGCTGATTTTTGTTGAGAAAGATAAGCATTGACATGATCTGGGGTCAGACGCGACCGCAAACTTGTGACTGTCAGTTCAGCTGCCGAAACACCGGCTCTGGGGACTGACGTTGCCGGGATGCACCGATACCTCCGCACTAACTAGGCCAGCCCGGGGAGAGAGTAGCTATGTGAGCGGGGTTGAGTGTTTGGAAATCCCGCTCCTAGCTCACTGAGCGGTTGTTTCGCTCCGCTCCACCACTACACACGTTTTTCAACCGCTCACATAGCTCACATGAAAAATAATGATACTGCAAATCGCAATATTATCAAAACCCATCCATTATGTGACAATGTAGGCTATGTCGAACACTGAAATATTGAAACTAAATCGACTTGAATTGTTTTAACGTTGTTTAAATAAACATGAAAGTGTGACCATGTAGCCTACACAAAGAAACAAACAGTCTTTAAAGAGTACTATACAAATGTTAATACAAGACAGTGCAATCTTGTTTTAGAAATGTAGGCCTACTGTATGTATTTTCTATATATTTAATGTAGATAAATTGAAATGTTAACAAACTTAAGATTCCATGTGGCCATACAACGGAAATATGCTATAATGTAATACAAAGACAATTAACTAAATGTTTTAATTGCTCGTTTTATAACTCGCTCTAACCAGTAGATAGTGTACGCACCTCGTTCCTTTCTGTTTGCATGTGCACGCATACAATATCGTGCTTGCGAGAGAGCCTGTCTTTTCATATTACATAAAGACTCATCAGCCAGGAGAGTAACCTACACACGTAGAGGCTCATTAGGCTGGGCATGTCCTGACCATGTGAAGTGAGCGCGACTGGAGCGGTAGGCTACTTGAGCGATATTGAGCAAGAGGCTTCTGGGCCGATACCACTCCGCTCCGCTCACATACTCTGCCCGTGGAACCTGATTCCTCGTCATGATTACTTTTAAAATCAAAACGGAAACTTGCAGGTAAATGAGTATTGCCCTTGGGTGGTAACATTTTAATTGCTGCCACACAGTGAAATGTATTTAATTGCTTTAAAATAAAGTATACGCAACGCAACCTGCATTAGTCTAATCGATAACAATTGAACGTGATCGACGAAATTCTTAATGATCAATTATCGATCGTCGATCAATCAAGCCCATCCCTAGCTCAGACCATACGCCGCACACTGCATCAAATTGGTCTGCATGGCTGTTGTCCCAGGAGGAAGCTTCTACTAAAGATGATGCACAAGAAAGCCTGCAAACAGTTTGCTGAAGACAAGCTGACTAAGTACATGGATTACTGGAATTATGTCCTGTGGTTTGATGAGACCAAGATAAACTTATTTGGTTCAGATGGTGTCAAGCGTGTGTGGCGGCAACCAGGTGAGGAGTACCAAGACAAGTGTGTCTTGCAATGACGGACTGGGGATAAAAAAACGGCCCTGGCACTTCCATCCACCGGCGGCCTCGTCTGCGGGGGGTGTGCAGGTGGGCCGAGGGAAATGATATGGGCCATTGTTTACAGTTAAAGGGGCTGCGTGGCTGTGACACTCATGCGCTCTGATTGGCCGGCCCACGAGGGGCCGTGCCCCCTCTGGCATCTGTCCAAAATCAAAACTGGCCAGTCCATTGCTGGTGGGGGAACCATGAATGCCAGCATTTACTTTGACACACTGAAGCAGAACATGATCCTTCAGAACATGATCCTTCAGAGACTGGGCCACAGGGCAGTATTCCAACATGGTAACAACCACAAACACACCTCCAAGATGACCACTGCCTTGCTAAAAAAGCTGAGGGTAAAGGTGATGGACTGGCCAAGCATGTCTCCAGACCTAAACCCTATTAAGCATCTGTGGTTCATCCTCAAATGGAAGGTGGAGGAGCACAGGGTCTCTAACATGACATTTTCACTTAGGGGTGTACTCACTTTTGTTGCCAGGGGTTTAGACCTTAATTGCTGTGTGTTACAATGTGCTTAGTATAATTTCACGGTAGCTTAGCTATAATGGAAATAAGTATGGCTTAATGGCTGTGTGTTGAGTTATTTTGAGGGGAAAGCAATGTACACTGTTATACAAGCTGTACACTCAGCAATTTACATTGTAGCAAAGTGTCATTTCTTCAGTGTTGTCACATGAAAAGTTATAATCAATTTATAAGTTACAGTAAAAAGTTATTGTGTGTGTGTGTGTGTTTCTGTGTTAGATACTCATGGAAAATTTTAATTGGTTCTTAGTTGACTTGGTAAATACATTTATTTGAATGCTGAAGGTGACTTGCCGAGCAAGGAGAGGCTTTCAGTGACTTGAGCTGCCTTGCTCCTCAATGGGAGGAAATCAAGTTAATTTGATTAACAAAGGTATTGAAGGTTTTGTTAGTAGGTTGTAATGATTTAATAGATTTTTTAACTAGTTCATGAGTTTGCTTAGGCTTTTGTAAGGCACTGGGTTTGCTAAGGCACTGGTATCTTTTGAACCCAGGATGGATAAGTATCTGTGAAGTGTTATCTGGCCAGGATCTAGTGTGTCTTAGTCAAAGGTCAGGAAAGTGACATCAGCTTTAAGCCTTTTTTGTGCATTGTGATCCATATTGTTACTTCATCCCTGTTCATTGCCTGGCTTGGCCTTTGTCGTGAGAGACTGTGTGATTGTCAGATCTCTGGATCTCATTTCCCCAGACTAACTACACGCACTAACCCACACTAACTACACGCACTAACCCACACTAACTACACGCACTAACCCACACTAACTACACGCACTAACCCACACTAACTACACGCACTAACCCACACTAACTACACGCAC
>JACXGM010008416.1:12456-23507 GCA_016801145.1 Umbra pygmaea | reverse complement strand
TCTCTCTCCCCTATTCACTCCACCTGCTTTGGCCGGCCTGCCCGTATTGATTGTGAGGAGATGAAGTCTGCTGGAAGGAGAAAGGAGAGTTGAATATTATTAGAGAACATTGCTAATATGCAGATAATGTGGTTAGAGCACAGCAGTAGTCTGTGTGTTGACTGAGGGGATATGGAGGGCCGTTGGGCTGTTGAAAGGGCTCTGGGAGCTTTGTCACTCTCTCAGCACCCTGGAAGTAAGACTGGCAACTGACACACACAGCAACACATGCTTTATGACATACTCGCACACACTCACACACACACTCACGCACTTACACACCATTTTCTGCTTTAGGGGATGAGAGACAGAACCTCTCCTGTGGCTTTAGGGTTTAGAGATAATAGGCTCCAGTCTATAGGAGCCTGGCGCAGTAAAGGCCTAGGATCTCCATTAATATACTTGATAATCAAAACATCCTGGTTGCTTCTCAGGTTAAATTATGTTTGTTGGTACACACTGGGCATGAATTATCACTATTAGTTACCACAATGTTAGATTTCCAGGCACACTTTCAGACAGACTTCAAGACAGACATACAGACAGACAGATAGGGGAAATAGCATGAGGTAGGGGTAATAGCGTGAGGTAGGGGTAATAGCCCCTCCTCCCCCAAGCGTCCAGTGATGGTCGATCAGACCCGGTCAGGGCAAGCACTTCAAACAGCCAATACCAGCAACATCATGAATAACAATGAACACCCTTCCAAAAACAGCAAGGGATTCTGACAGACAGGGCCCTGGACGGACATTTACATTAATGATTTCTCTTCTTTCTTTCTTTCTCTCTCTGTCTCTCTGTCTCTCTCTCCCTTCTACAATGCTGCCTCTATGGCCTCCGTTAGATGTGGGGCTGATAATTCTGTGCTTTAGCTAAATGGCTCTAATGTAGCTACAAAAGGCAGCTCTAAAATGGCTTGTTAGGGAGATCACCTTCACTTCCTCCTGGCGCTCAGTGATTGTCTGGCTGGAACACAGAGATAAAGACTCACTGGCAGAATTTGTGTTGTTTTGGGGCAGACAACGTTAAACCAGTCAATTCCTTGTCTCCTTGTCTGTGCAATTTGAAGACCACAGTACTATTTAAAAACCACAAACAGTTTATATTCAATGAGTACTATTTGGAGACCACAAACAGTTTATATTCAATGAGTACTATTTGAAGACCACACACAGTTTATAAAGAATTTGTACTTTTTGAAGACCACAAACAGTTTATATTCAATGAGTACCATTTGGAGACCACAAACTGTTTATATTCAATGAGTACTCTTTGAAGACCACAAACAGTTTAATTCAATGAGTACCATTTGGAGACCACAAACTGTTTATATTCAATGAGTACTCTTTGAAGACCACAAACAGTTTAATTCAATGAGTACTATTTGGAGACCACAAACTGTTTATATTCAATGAGTACTATTTGAAGACCACACCCAGTATATATTCAATGAGTACTATTTGAAGACCGCGCACAGTTTATATTGAATGCAGTGGCTCGCTAAATGTGCCTTCATATTCATCAACCCTCTATTTTAATCAACATTTTCTCTTTCTCTCTCTCTCTGCTGCTCCTGATGTTGTTGCTCTCCATTCGTTCAGGTGAGTAATTCCTGTTTTCATCTAGACAGTTTATCTTCATTGGGTAGATCCACCTTTTAGGAATGACTTTGCTTAAAGTCTAATCATTATATTACAGTATGTATGCTCTGCAGTGATGACACATCACAGTGCTGTTTGTCATTACTAGACATCAGGCGGATGCTACTGCTCTTGGTACACTGATGGACCCACACACACATTTTTCCTGGCCCCTGCATGATATACTGGGCATTATAAACAGGATGGTTTTAATCCTGAAAGCTGATTGGTTGATAGCAGGTGCAATTTCTTTAAGACTGCAAAGGAAGCCCGGCTTCCCCTAAAATGTAAGAACATTAATGGTATGTACTATTGTGTTTACATTTTTGCAAGTGTAGTATTAAGACAAACTGCTGCAACCTATTTCTTGGTATTTGCTTGGCGAAATTGCTAGCCAAATTTCATCATACATTTCATACACCACCTTCCTTGTTTCAGTTTAACCAATTTCCCACATTTCCTCCTTCGAGTTTAAAATTTTTTCATTCATTCATACAGTATTCTAGGTTATTGTCGTAGGGGTGAACTAGCCAGCTAGCAAAATGCACACGATGGCAGACAATGCTAATATTGTCAACCTGATTTTGGCCATTTGAATGTCTTCCTCATGAATTAAACAGCAGATCAGATCAACACCTAGAAATGATTTAGTGCAAAAGATAGGGCAAAGTAAAAGGTCCTTTCATCTCTCCTGGTATGACAAGTTTAGCTGGCTGACTGGAAGTGCTGTGACAAAGAAAATGTACTGCTGGCCATGCCTCTTGATGAAACCATCTCACGGATGTGTTGTTTTGTCAAAGGTGGGGTTTGGAGATCTGTCTTACTTTGACAGGGCATATAAAAGGCATGAAAAGAGACATGAACATGTGAGTGCGTGTGCAAGATTAAGTTGCATGGGCAGGATCAGGGTTGAGCATGCAATCAATGAAGGTGCTCGCATTCAAGTGGCAAAAAATATGAAACAATCAAACAAAAGAGGGCTTTCTTAAACCGCCTTATTGATGTGACATCGTTGCTTGGGCGGCAGGAGCTGTCATTTAGGGGACATGGTGAGAGAGGTGAATCATCCAACAAGGTGAATTACAGGTAGTTCACAGAAACATTAGCTAAATATGACTCTATCCTGTCCACACAATTCAAGTCCTCAACTGTGTTTTCTGGTATGTCCCATACTATTAAAAATGACTTAATCTCTGGTCTTGCAGCCACTGCTTCTGATCAGATCAGACGTGAAATTCAGGATGAAATAGGATGAAACAACAGGATGAAACAACTGATATATCCTGCCGTGCCCAACTCTGTCATTGTTCGCTATGTGGATAGTGCAGGTAAAATTCAGGAGCGCTTTATTGAAAGTTTTGATGTTTCTGGGGAGCAAGATGCTCAGTCGGTTTTTGATGTATTAAATGAGAACATGCAGGGCTACAATTTTAAGGATAAGCTTGTGGCACAGACCTATGATTGGTCATGGCTTCGGCTCTCAATCATCTGCAGGCCAAAATGAAAGCAATAGCCCCCAGTGCAATGTGTGTGCATTGCCATGCACACATACTGAATCTGGTGCTGTCACAGGGGGCTAAATGCTACCTGAGTGCAGAATGTCTTTGCATTACGCTCTGGGTTTGACTTTTGTTTTTCAAAATTCACAAAGAATACAACTTTTCTGGAGTCTGCAGGCTGTTCAAGATTGCCCAGAAATGCTCCTACTTAATGGAATTTCACATTATTGATAGTGAGCACTTTGGAAACAATGATGATGGCCTCCTGCAGATAATTTGATAACATCATTGTAGATACAACAATGGATGATTATACACTGGATTGTGCCAAAGGCTTTGTGAGAGTTTTTGAAGATTTTGAGTTTTTGTTCAGGTTGAACAAATCTTCCATGAGACTGATGTGGTCTTTGATATTGTCCAGCAGAGGGCTATGAATGTTCTTTACTGCAAGAAAAGAATTGAGTCTCTTCTTGCATTTGTCAAAGAGGTCAGAGGGGGCTTTTATGCCAAAGCAGCAGATCTCACATCAGGCCCATGAGATGAGGCCATGAGAATGCGCCGTCTGACCCAATTGCAGGATCCCCAAGAGCGCTACAGAAATCTATACATGGCCATCCTTGATAACATCTTGGAGCAGATTCCTTGACGATTGCAGATTTGGAAAGTATGCTCTTCTTAGAATTAGTCAATCCAGGGAAATTTGATGACATGAGACAAGTGTTTCCAAAGGAGACCTTCCAAAGTGTCCTGAAAAGTTATGGCCATCACTTTGATTCAGGGAGACTGAGGTCTGAACTTCAAGTCCTGTATTCAGATCAGGACATGCAGGGTAAGAGGGGAAAGCTGTGTGATTACTTGGTGTTCCTTTTTACTCCTTTCATCTATGGTTTATGAGAGCAATAACAGATCTCTGGGCTTTGTGATATATTGCCAATATACAATGGCTTAGCCTTGTGTCCAGGCACTCTGCGTTGTGCTGTGCTTAAAACAGCTCTTAGCCATGGTACAGTTGTGCTCATAAGTTTAAATAACCTGGCAGAAATTGTGAGATTTCTGCATTGATTTTGACATCCTGACTGTTATGTAAGGATTGTGATAATATGAAGCCATTAATTATCACACAGTTGTTATGGCACCTTTGTAATGTAAACCATAATGTTAACAGAAATCACCCAAATGGCCCTGACCAAAAGTTTACATTCCCTTGATTATTTGGCCTTGTTACAGACACAAGGTGACACACAGGTTAAACTGGCAATTAAAGGTAAATTTCCCACAACTGTTGCATTTTAAATTGCAATTAGTGTCTGTGTATCAATAGTCAATGAGTTTGGTAGCTCTCACATGGATGCACTTAACAGGCTAGATACTGAGACAGAAAATAACTTGCGTAATAAGGTACTGGAACTGCATGAAGTAGAAGATTCTGGGATCTCTATGACTGCTAGTCCAAGAAAGATGTCAGACAAAACTGTCAGAAAAATTGTTCGGGATAGAAAGAAAAACCCACTGCTCTGGTTACAACCATAGAGCCCTGTCTTGCACTGCTGGTTTGCTTCGATAGCTAAGCAGGGTCAGGCCTGGTTAGTCCTTGGATGGGAGACCAAGGCTGCTGGAAAGGTTGTTGGAGGACCAGTAGGGGGCACTCTTCCCTCTGGTCTAAAGATCATTCCCAATGCCACAGGGCAGTGATGGGGACATCTGCCCTGCGTAGGGTGCCATCTTTCAGATGGGACATTAATCGGGTGTTCTGGCTCTCTGTGGTCACTAAAGATATTCGTAAGGGTAGAGGAGTTAACCCAGGTGTCCTGGACACATTTCCAATCTGGCTTCATCCTAATCATCTCTCAATTCTCATTCATCCCCCTCCCCTCTCCCCAGGCCATTGCTGCAAATGAGAAAGTGTTCTCAGTCAACTTGCCTGGTAAAATAGAGGTAAAACTAAACTAAACCATAAGCACTGTGTTTAGAGAGGGGTCACTAAAGGCCTATAGTGAAAAGAATAACATCCCCACTGTGAAGCATGTTTTGGGGGTGTGTGAGCTCTAAAGGTACAGGGAACCTTGTGAAAATGTATGGCAAGATGAATGCAGCATGTTACCTGACAATATTGGCAGACAATTTGCATTATTTTGCAAGAAAGCTGTGCATGGGATGCTCTTGGATATTCCAGCACAACAATGACCCTAAGCACAATGCAAAGTTGACCCTCCAGTGGTTACAGCAGAAAAATGTGAAAAAGGTTCTGGAGTGGCCATCACAGCCTCCTGACCTTAATATCATTGTGCAACTCTGGGGAGATCTTAAACATGCAGTTCATGCTAGACAACCAAAGACTTTGCATGCCCTGGAGGAATTTTGTTTAAGACGAATGGGCAACTATACCACCTGCAAGAATTTGGGGCCTCATCACAATTTACTGCACACTGTCATTGATGCTAAAGGGGGTATGCAGACTTTTGAACAGGGGTCATTTCATTATTTTTTTGTTGCCATGTTTTGTTTTATGATTGTGCCATTCTGCTATGAACTACAGTTGAATATGTCTCCCATGAGAAATAAATACATTGTTTTGCCTGCTTACTGCTTATATTTAATCCCACTTTAAACATACAATATGTAGCTTTTGGCCTCTACTGTAGGTGTCTCTAAATCAAAACAATAACAAAAGACGTACTTTGCATAAAATTTTTATAATCAGTATACCTATGTTATATATGGGACATTTCGTTTTTCCCCCATCAATGGTGTCATATAACCTTTGACTCCTTTAGTTGCTCAAAGTTCCAGGGAACCGCCAAACATAACAGGAATAATCATATATTCAACAATACATTACCTTGTCAGTAAAAAAAAATTCTGCCGGAGATGCTAGATCAGCAGGTTGCTATTGACGACGACAACAAATCCAGTGATACCACGCTACATCTTGACGTCATCAAAGTACGTATTTTCTATATGTTTTGGTTGAGAGACCAATTTAAAGTGGGATTAAATATAAAACATTGACCAATAAAACTTTTTTCCATTTCCACACATTCCTCTGCTCAATTCTGGATCTCTCCTCCCGCCCCAGCAGCTCTATGTCCGTATGTCTTTGGGCTGGTTTACATGGCTGGAGGAAGTAGTGTAAATTAAACCTGGGGCACAGTGCTGAGACAAACCAAACCAATGAAGCCCTTTAGATATTTTCAGTCAGTTTTGTCTGACTGTCATTCCTTACATTCAACACGTGGCTTTGCGGATTGTCAACTGTCACTTTACAGTGTCTGACTGTCACTTCACCAGCCGTGGGGAGCTAGGCAAATTCGCAACCTCCTTTGCAGGACTCACAGGCACGGCCACTACATTGCCACCGTGATAACAGCACGGTAACAATGGCAGAGTTGCACTGGGATGTAGTGCCTGTCACCACTCGAGAGCCCTGCTGGGCTACTGTCTTCAGGTGACTGTTCTTCTCTTGTCAGGTTGCGTGTGTAGGGATGGTCGGTCTGTGAGAGTCGTCCCACTCTGTGTGCGTGACAGGGGGATTTACATGCTCTAATGATGAGGGTTTAGGGTGGGGACAGGGCCTGTCAGCACCCCTAATGAGAGTGGCCGTCTAGCCCCAGGCCCGGACTGGGCAGAGGCACATGGGGGCTTAGAGGCCATGTAGGCTGGCATTTGTCTTCAGTGACACGTTCCTGTGAATAATGTGACTCCCCAATACAAATCCCCTGGATTCCACTGTACAGTGATGATGTTGGATGTAGAACATCCAGCAATGGAGAAAAAGAACAGTGCTATCATAACTGAACTTGGTCCTAATTTATACTACTAGGGCGTCAGATGGCTTAGTGGCTAGGGAGTCAGACTTGCAGTCAGAAAGTTGCAGATTCAGTTCCTGACTGTGCAAGATTTTGTTGTCTTTGAGCAAGGCACTTTACCCGACATTGCTCCAGGGGGATGTCCTTGTATTTACGCTAGGTCCCTCTGGATAAGAGCATCTGCTAAATGACTAAAATGTAAAATGAGGATTTTCTGCTGCATAGCTACATTTTACCACATAATAGCACATATTACCAGATATGTGCCATTTATTCTAACCATAATGTAGTTGCAGGTACATCTTTGTAGATCAGTCACAGCAGATTCAGCCCTAAATTTCGAGAATTACGTTTGGAGGGAATTAAATTGTAAAACCCAATTACATGAAATATGAACGTAAGAGAAGGGCAATTATGTGAAATGTGAAGGTTTGAAGCACTGTCACTGATCACGAATGTAATCAGTGTTAAACAGCGTAAATGTTTTCTAGGTCGGGAATGGTGGGTGCTTAAATAACCGATTCTCACCCCAGTGATTGCGAGTTCACATCCAGATGGAAACATGTTTTTGTTCATCTTTATTCCAGCGTGATACACATGTGTTTTTTGCTGTTTTTGTTTTTGTAATGTTAATGCTAAACTCAACATCAGTAAAGTCATAACTAATCTTAACCATTAGTAAGTTAATGTGTAACCTTAACCATAACCTTTAACCGTGATCGTTTGAATATAATTCTAATCGCTATGGAATGTATGGAACAAGTGGAATGTATGGAACATCTGGAATGTTCCATGATCACATGAATCCTCATATGCATCCGTTGTGAAGGTGCAATGTAATAAATGGACTGTTATAGCCGGATTGTAAAATGTAATAAATGGACTGTTATAGCCTGATTGTAAAATGTAATAGATGGACTGTTATAGCCTGATTGTAAAATGTGCAGCTGAAACTTCAAATGTTTTTAAATTAGTTCCCTAAGAATAACATTTTGGTAAATTTTTAAGATTTATGGTTGTGGGCAGATTAGGTTCTGACTGTGAAAATGTTCATAGAATTAGCCCAAAGAAACAGTTAATGTCCACCAATTTTTAACCAACAAAGCTCATCAAACTCACAGCAGGTTGCCATGCAAATATGTAGGCCATCATTTTGACATAAAATTATTTTAAAACTCTTTATCCGTTAACATAACAAGCCCTTAAAATTGTAACAATAAGTACCATGCAGCTTGGTTGGTAGAACATGATGCTTGTTATGGCAGTATTGTGGGTTCAATTTCCATGGGGGACTAAGGAAAAAAGCCTGAAAATATATGCAGAGAGCATTAGCTAAATTGACTAACTTGTTAAATGTAAATATAATACCATGTAATAGCGTGTATCTTAATCAGTGTTGCGTTCTAATTACATTAAGTCAACCATTGTATTACTGTGGAATTTATCAATATGTCTTCTGCTAGTAGTGGGATTGCAGGCGATTAGCAGTGTTTTGATGCTAAGCCTTCTAAGAAGCCTGGTGGAGCTGAGAGCCTTTAATATCTAGGATGCAACCTGAGGGCTTTTCTCCCTCACTCTCTCAGCTGTGTGGGTGGACGGGTAATACCACACCTCATCTCTCCAGCACTGGAACAAACGTGCAACAACCAGAAGTGAGGACAGTAATGACCTGCCCATTGGCATTTTAGATCAGGCACAACACCACAGCTGATAATAGCTGTCATAGTATATATGCTCTATATATTTATAAACTGGGTGGTTTGATTCCTGAATGCTGATTCGCTGATCCATATGTCTTTGCACACACACACAGGATCAGAACAGGGTGGCGTCACCCGGAATGTAGTCCTAAGCCCCTGTGTGATGTAGATGAGCACTGTGTGGATATGGAGTGCATTAAGGCAGGCCATTAGCCTAACCCCTGACCTCCAGGACATCCACAGGGCAGGCCTTGGCCATCAGGAACTCTCTCCAGAAGCCAGTGGCTCGACTCTCAGGCCATGCTCTGTCCACACACGTTCTACCCTGGATCTCACCTTGGACCTGCTCTAATGACTGTTTAGCATGCCGCCCCAGGCTCCTGCACTGTTTGGCCCATATCCGGGAGACTGTGAGAAAACAATCAATAACCCAAATATGGGGCGCTGGGACTCTAATGGTTATTTGAGCCATCTGAGTGTCTCTGCTAACAGGGAATATGTTTTATTTATGCAGGGAGATGGAGAGAATGCATTGATATACTCTATAAACAGGATGAATGCCCTGGGTATTCATCTTTGACCTTTGGTGGCTTTAGTGAAGCATTTCTGGTCTGATTTGAATTTGAACAGGCTTTCCATATTGTCCATTGTTTTCCTCTTCTGAAGGATACGGTCCAAGGGGTGGAGCTAAGGCAGAGCTGTGGTTTTAGTACTGCTTGTGTAGCCACATGTGTACTCCGGGCTCTGGGCCATGGCTCAGCATTAAGCCCTAAACTGTGTTCTGATCTGGTCCTAGCCTATACCACATCAATTGACCAGACCTCTGCATCAGCCCGCTCCGCCGCCTGCTCCGTGCTCCATTCTCCCAGGCCTCAGACTCGGAGCCAGCCCCAGTTCCAGTCATTCCTCGCTCCACCGTCTGTAATTATACCAGGAGCATCTGTAATTTATACCTCCAAAACACAGTCATTTACTAAAGCTTTTATAGGAAGTCATAAATAATCCTGAGCTGTTAAAGCAAGTTTCAGTCCTATGAATCCTAACCCAGCAGGTTTCTTTAAGGGGACTCTATGAGGACCCCTGTCTGTGATTGGTCAGTCCCCTCCAGGATAACTGTAAGGAAGGAGTTTCCAGGTTAAGAGGGGGCAGGCGGTGCTGCTTCATGACGTTTCGTCAACTACTCCTGGCTCTTCAGTATTTACACGGGGAGAGCGTTTTTGAACTTCGTTAGCTGGGATATATTTCCACATGGTTCGGTGAAGCCCTCGCAGTGATCCTAATATACATGTCTGTTCAACAGTGATGTAATGAATGACTTCACCAGCTTGAGACCAAACCGCTAACGGCCAGGAAAGTGTAACCATATGACTCCATTAAGTACAGACATCTACTTCAAGAGCAACACACAGGACTCTATACATGACAAAATGCATATTGGACATCTATATTGACCGCATGTCTATATTTAAGAATAGCACAATGTTATATGCTGGTTCTATGTGTAAAGTGGTTTAGGATGGAGAGGATTTTTCTGTGAAGTTGTTCCTTGTATAGATACGTCTGAGAGACTCACTTTTCGAGGAGACTTTCAACACGAGCTACTGTCTAAAGGCTGTTTTCTGCCTGCCTGTCTGTCAGTACTCTGGTCTGCCTGTCTCTCCATTTTTGTCTGTGTCCTGCCTGTCTGGGCTGGCTGCTGATTAATGGCCCGCTTTTCCTATTGAGGTGGAAGTTACCATTGGGCTGGGCAGCACACTGAGGAAAGCACTTGAGTGACTAGACTTGGCACTCTGTTGTCTACTGACACCGCCGGCCCTCCGCGTGTTCCTCAGAAAACACAAAACAACCAAGACAGAAAAACCACCAGGACCTATTGTCCTGAAAAGGTAACAAACGTATGCCATAAGGGGAGCACAAAAACATCAGCAAACAAAACACAATAGGAACAAAAGGCAGGGCCAGTTGGGTGCATGGAGAGGTGAAGTGGGAAATGACTAAAATGGAAATGTGAAAAATGAAGATGTGGATTAAGAAAGGACCCCCCTGGGTACAAGAGAACCCTTCAGCACCCTGTCTCCAAGACTTCCACGGACAATAGTCCATCTGCTGGAGACCCACAGGCGCTTTTTTCCCTCTTAGAAAGCCCCCTCGTTTAGGATTCAGACTGCAGTGTTTCTGTCTCCTCCCATCAAGACCACCCAGACACTGTCACCGCCCCACCACCATATAGCAGCAAACCGCAAACACACACACACACACACACACACACACACACACACACACACACACACACACACACACACACACACACACACACACACACACACACACACACACACACACACACACACACACACACACACACAC
>JACXGM010008416.1:0-12356 GCA_016801145.1 Umbra pygmaea | reverse complement strand
TCCCCCGTTAAATGATTCCTGTAGCCTTTTATGATACATTTTGTGCTCATATTCCTTCATTTATTTATTTATTATGTTAAACTAGCATTTGGATATCTTCCAAGTCTATATAAGATGAGGATATTAGTTTGGACCTAAAACACAGTGTATAATATTAAATCTCATCTCTAAGCCTTCACAGCATCTGTCCCCATGTATAAAATGGTACTAATCTGAAATCTGCTGCTGTTTTTCTTGTTTCTGTGGTTCTGAAGCAGGTTATTATAGATGTACACACACACCGTCTGTCATCAGGCTGTTAGCCTGCATCCGTCTCCATGTGTCTTTGTGTGAGCATGGCCGTGGCTGGGACGGCACGTCCTCCTGAGTGCTACGGCGAGGCCTCTTGAGATGCTGCTCTGGGCTCTTCCCTCGTCCCTCACAGTGCCATGCTCTTTAATGACAATATGGTTGCCTTGCCGCTGCAACTCCGCAGAGAACGAGTAGAGGGAGGGATGTTACCCTGCCTCGGAGAAGGCCTGGGTATAGGCAGCTTAGAGGATGGTTTGCATGTACTTGTTACTCACCCACTCGCCTTCACCCTCTTGGGGGAGACGCAAGCTGATTAGTGAAAAAGCCAAATATGTTTACCAGGCTTTACCACACTGCCTCTGCAGGGCTCTTCTCCTAGACCTAAGCCCCTTGCAGCCCTCCACAGAGATTACCCTTTCAGAGTCAGTCCTGGCTAAATAATATTCAGCTTTGGTTTTCATTACCTGCATTGATCCCTAATTTGCAAATTAATTACTGAATCATATTGCAAGGTTTTGTTGTTTCAGTGTCTGTCTGAAAATGCTTGCCCTTAAAGGAAGATACAATCGAATGTAAATTATATTCAGCGAACGAAAAGAGAAAAAATATATATTTTTATTGGAAAGAGGGCGGTGACTAAGGTTTTGTGTCAGGGTTTATAAAGCAGAGAACGACTCTTCTCAGCATAGTTCTTTCAAAGAACTAGTTTGAAAAATGTGAAATATATCCACTGCCAACATACTTCAGCTTCATGTTTTAATGTTATGTTAGCCCTTGATATTTTGCTATTGCATTTGTCTATTCGCTAATGCAGGGCACATTCCGTTGCGATTCCATCACAATTATTGAAAGCATCTCTTCAGAAAATAAACTTGAAATTTTAGGATTAAGTTTACTGTAAATATTACAAAAACATATATTCCCACCTTACAATAATTCAGCAAAAAAATTTAAATATGTATAAAAATGTTGCCTCTCAATGGATTCAAGTTGGTGACCATTGGAGTCAGCTATGTTACCTTTGACCTAACATCCAGACTATGACACCCGACTTAACAAACACTATTAAACTCTTAATACACTCACTACTTCCCCTAGTGGCCAACTTTCAACAGCACCAGTCCTTGTCATATGTTGATACTTAACATAATAGTCTTTTAAAAATATATCGATGGATAAAAATAATTCCTTAGATGTAGGGTATGCGTAAGTATGGTTGTTTGGAGATTAGGAAATGGCTTTTTGGTTGGCATGTAGTTGGCAGCCTGCAAACCGACACACTCCGATATTCCATGGGATAAGAGGGGTGCTTGTGTGTTTGTTTGTATGTGTGGATATTACTCTGAAAAGCCTGGCGTGCAGTATATTCTAATCATCCTTCAAACTAAACTCTGGCTCTTGGGTATAATTTGGTCTCTTCGAGTCTTAATCCCGGCATGCCTTTTCAGTAAATCGGGATGAAGCTTTTTTACAGATGATGACATAACACATACACAGTTCTCAAAAGTGCAGCAGTATAATCTGGAAATGGAAGCTCTTCCGGAGGTGCGTGAAGTGGGGATGTTCTCTTAAAATTTATCTGGACAGCAGGAGCAGTATGGTCAGAGATTAGAAAAGGAGAGAATCATACAGAGAAAAAAATAGAGAGACAGAGATACAGATGAACAAAGAAGGTGAGAGAGACAGATGGAGAGAGACAGACGGAGAGAGAGACAGACAGACAGAGAGAAACAGCGAGACACACAGGCTAGCAGGCACAGAGAGAGAGATGTGAAGAGAGACAGAGCAAGACCAAAAAGAAAATGAGAGAGAGAGAGAGAGAGAGAGAGAGAGAGAGAGAGAGAGAGAGAGAGAGAGAGAGAGAGAGAAGACGAGAGAGGGAAGAGGTTAAAGCCAGTCCTCTGGGAGATGGAGGATGAGAGATGGCAGCTGAGGATCAGTTCACCATGCTTTACAGGCTCACTGTGGCTACACACCTGTGGGAGGGCATCCCGTGAGACTTCCAGTTATCTACTGTTGTCCTGTTTACCACACTGCAATCCGACTGGCTGGTCAACATAAAACTCACTGGGATTTTTCATTGTTGAAGCCCTGCTGGTTGACAATGGTTCATGTCTAAGTATAGCAGTGCAGGACAATGTCATTAAAACAAATTAAATCAATCAAATCTGGAATGTGGATTTACTGGTAACGTTGTATTACGTTTGAGACAAAACAGCTGGCAGAAGAAGTCATTTTGATATTACTGGATGTTTTAATTTCATGACTCCAGAGCACACATGGCGGTGGAGGTTTGAGCCCACCTCGTCCGAATGTCTGTGCCCTTCCTCTCTGCATCCCCTACCAGCCATTACTACCAACCAACGTAATGCGAGCCCGGCGTCCCCAATTAACATCCACCGACCGCGGCTGTCTCCCTGTCTTCTGATTCCTACAATAAAAAAACACCCAACCCCCCTTGAAAAAAATAAAATTAAAATTATGTAAAGTGTACTCAACATTATTTTATTAAAAGACATTTACATAATCCCCGCCTTGAAAAGTCAGCAGATTAAACCACATGCCCACTATAAGGTATTGCCACTCACATTAACTCTAATGGATGGTTTTGGTGGATGGAGTCACAAGGTCACAAATGTAATCTGGTACCTGCAGAATCTCCACATCCTGGTGAATGCTGTAAGAGATTATGATGCTCTGCCCTGTTGTTCTCCCAACCAGCCCCCATCTCTGTATTCAGGACCAGTGGGCCAATAACAACAGACTATATTCCCGGGTACCACTCCTAACTGGGCCACTGGAGACCACCTCACATCCGTAACCATGGACAACACACAACTCCTGCTGTCAACGTGCTCAAGCTGAGGATATTTGTTCCCTTTCTTAACTCCTCCTGCTCTCTGCTCGTCTCCATCTCTCCTCAGCCCCCCCCTCCCTCTCTGTTGAGGGGTGGGGGGGGCTGTCCTGTAGTTGTCATTTCGGGTCAGGTGGTAGGAAGCGTAGCGGCAGCCTGGGGGCCGTCACCGTATGGCTGATGTTATGCACAGGTAATTAGGGCTCGTTAGGGAGCCACTAGTGCTCCTCTAATTAACGGGCCTGTTGGGCCACGTCTCCTCTGCCGACATCCTTCCTGTCCCTGCAGCCAGGCCCCGCTCTGGCAACTGCACCATACGGGACCGAGGGAGCGCTAAATGCTAGCTAACAGTCCAACTTCAAGCATCAACGACCACTCCCTGCCTACACACTCAGTGGTTATCACTGGCTGGCTCGTACAGGATGGGGCTGCAGGTGACATCAGTTTGCTACGTGCCCTGTATCTGATAGCAAAATGCCACTGACATGGAATGGCGCAAGCTTAACCTGGCATGGGTGACAAGACATCGACACTGGGTGGGTTGAGTCATTAGACCCATGTGCAGGGGGTTAGTATGGTCAGTATGTGTCTCGCTACGTCACTATCTGGTTTTTGCCGCAGCGTAACACCTTTGGCCCTCGAACACTCCAAGAAGTGTCTGCTAGCGGACAGTCTGTCTGTCTGCCGGTTAATGACATAATAGAAGCCCTCTTCTCCTCTTCACCTGAAGAAGCATGTTCACAGAACAACAACAGGCGGCTCCTCGGTTCTGCATCCTGTTGTCGTCTCTGTCCATGTCCCTGCAGAGAACCATTAGCAACCAGTGTCAGGGCTGGCCAGGTTGGGGAAGACAGGGAGATCTCAGGGGAGATGGAGAGGCGAGGGCGGTGCGATTGGAGAGGGTTAAAGTTGGGGGGACGTGTCATATTGCAAACCATCAAAATGAACCTTCAAACAAAGCAATGAGATTACCGCGGAAACCAGGTTTAATATCATCGGCGCAGATATTGCCAGAACCGCCACTGTGCCCAACTTAAAAATGTCAAACATGATTTAAAAGGTTATTACACTGCCTAACGGGTGGGAAGAGCCCCTACCCACACCCCTCTTTCTTTCCCTTCTCGCTAGGCTGTCAAGATTTTATAATAAATCTCTCTATATTGTATCAGATTCATCCTACCCATCTGGTTTGCGCCGATTATACAGACAGCTTCTGAAAGAAGTCAAGGAACTCAGAGAAAAGAATTATCTGGCTAATAAAATCCAATACAGCTCTGTTTATTCCACAGAAAGACTATTTGTCATGTATTGGTGATCATCTAGCATTGGGGTACCCAGGCCGCTGTGCTGTAAGTGAAGTCTTGTAAGTGACGTGCCATTGTGGGCTTTGTCATGGCATTAGCTGCCTTTGTATTGCCGGATGGTGCCATGATGATTGCACTCTTGGAGCTTTGTGTTCTGAGGTTACCGTGTTGTTGCCGGGGGGAACCCTGTTGAAACAGGCAGCTCCAGTGTAGCCTCTTTGATACTGGCATGCCCCATTAGGCGTCCTGTTCAAGCGCATTAGTTCCAGCGTTGACTGGGGACAGCCTAGTCCTGGGCCTGGTGGTGGATAGGCCAAGCCTCTGGCTGGTTATTACACGACAAAAGGGAGGAGAGGCAGGTGGGAACGTCTGGGTGGGACTTCTTAGTGAGCAATGGACATTGAAAATACATGTTTCTGGTTGAAAAGACCTCGAATAGATGCTGAAAGGACGTCTTTCAAATTATTTTCCTCAGTTGGTTCCAGAATGTTCCACGTTGTAGATGGTGTGTTCCTGCTCCCATGTCTGTATATTCCTAAGGCCAGGCTAGTGGGAGGTTTCTTTTGAGCAACATGGACATGCATATTCAATGAGCAGTGAATTCCCATGCACCTGCTTGCCCTACCCCCATTGCCCCAAAATCCCCTGTCCCCTCCAGGGATGGAGAATAATTGCCCCCTCCCGCATACTTACTTTGCCTGGCCCCCTCATCTCCTCATCTCTTGAGTACTGACGGAGCAAGCTTTGCTTTACTACCATCCTCAGATAGACTGCTACAACAGGGTAGCAGCATGATTTACCTGCCATGTTTCCCAGAAACAACCAACTAAACCTAACTGCCCTTCCTGTTAAACAACTAAACCTGATTACCCAGCCTGTTTACCTCATAAAGACCAGCCCCTCCTTCTACACTGAGATTAGTTCCCCTCTTGCCACGTTCCTGCTGTGCCTACTGTGCCAATTGTGTGCCAGCATCTGTGCCATCCAGTGAAGGATGTAGCCTTTTGTCTCTGTCTCGTGCAGTCGCACAGCCTTCATATGGACCAATGACCTGCGGCGTCCCTACGAGAGAGGACATTTGATCCAATAAGAGACCAATGTACACCCCCCGCACACACACACAGAGTGACAGGCAGTGATTAAATATGGGTGTGTTGACGCATTTGGCATCTAAGGACAATACACTGACTTTACATTCAGAACACAAATATACCATACTGTATAGTAGTATGCATTTCTTTAATAGTAATAGGAGGCAAAGGATAAAACCTACTTCCTTGAGAACAGGCAGATGATAGAGGAGAGAACAGCAGATGATAGAGCAGTGAACAGCAGATGATAGAGGAGAGAAGAATGATTTATAGTGTAAGAGAACAGGCACATGATAGAGGAGAGAATAGAGGATGATAGGGGAGAAAAGAATAGTTTATAGTGTGAGAGAAGAGGCACATGATAGAGGAAAGAACATCAGATGATAGAGGAGAGAACATCAGATGATAGAGGAGAGAACATCAGATAATAGAGGAGAGAACAGGCACATGATAGAGGAGAGAATAGAGGATGATAGGGGAGAAAAGAATAGTTTATAGTGTGAGAGAAGAGGCACATGATAGAGGAAAGAACATCAGATGATAGAGGAGAGAACATCAGATGATAGAGCAATGAATAGAGGATGATAGGGGAGAAAAGAATGGTTTATAGTGTGAGAGAAGAGGCACATGATAGAGGAGAGAACATCAGATGATAGAGGAGAGAACAATTGTTTATAGTGTGAAAGAACAGGCACATGTTAGAGGTGAGAACATCAGATGAGAGAGGAAAGAACAGCAGATGATAGGGGAAATAACATCAGATGATAGGGGAAATAACATCAGATGATAGAGGAAATAACATTAGATTATAGAGGAAAGAACATCAGATGATAGAGAAAAGAACAACAGATGATAGAGGAAAGAACAGGCAGATGATAGAGGGAGAGAAGAGTGGATGATGGGGGGAAGAACAGTGGATGATGGGGGAAAGATCAGTGGATGATAGTGGAAAAGAACAGTTGATAAAAGAGGGAAAGAAGAGTGGATGATAGAGGGATATAACAGTGGATGATAAAGGGATAGAACAGTGGGTGATAAAAGGAAAGATCAGTGGATAATAGAGGAAAGAACAGTGGATAATAGCGGAAAGAACAATGAATGACTGAGGGAAAGAACAGTGGATGATAGAGGGAAAAACAGTGGATGATAGAAAGAACAGTGGATGATAGAGGGATAAAACTGTGGGTGATAGAAGGAAATATCAGTGGATAATAGAGGAAAGAGCAGTGGATATAGAGGGAAAGAACAGTGGATGATAGAGGAAAGAACAGTGGATAATAGAGGAGAGAACAATGGATGACTGAGGGAAAGAACAGTGGATGATAGAGGGAAAAAACAGTGGATGATAGAAAGAACAGTGGATGTAGAGGGAAAGAACAGTGGATGTAAAGGGAAAGAACAGTGGATGATAGAGGAAAGACCAGTGGATATTAGAGGAGAGAACAATGGATGACTGAGGGAAAGAACAGTGGATGATAGAAAGAACAGTGGATGATAGAGGGATAAAACTGTGGGTGATAGAAGGAAAGATCAGTGGATGATAGAGGAAAGAGCAGTGGATGTAGAGGGAACGAACAGTGGATGATAGAGGAAAGAACAGTGGATAATAGAGGAGAGAACAATGGATGACTGAGGGAAAGAACAGTGGATGATAGAGAGAAAGAACAGTGGATGTAGAGGGATAGAACAGTGGAGGATAGAGGAAAGAACAGTGGATGATAGAGAGAAAGAACAGTGGATGTAGAGGGAGAGAACAGTGGAGGATAGAGGAAAGAACAGTGGATGATAGAGAGAATGAACAGTGGATGTAGAGGGAGAGAACAGTGGAGGATAGAGGAAATAACAGTGGATGATAGAGAGAAAGAACAGTGGATGTAGAGGGATAGAACAGTGGAGGATAGAGGAAAGAACAGTGGATGATAGAGAGAAAGAACAGTGGGTGTAGAGGGAGAGAACAGTGAATGAAAGAGGGAGAGAACAGTGGATGATGAATTGAAAAATATGCCAATGAGAGGGGGACAGAAGAGCAGATGAGATGTGGAGAGAACAGACGATGAGAGAAATAAACAGTTGACTAAACAGAGGTAAGAATGGAAAGGAGTAAATATAGTAATAAAATGTCTCTGGGTAAGGGCCCTGCTGAGTGGGCTGAGTGTTTCTGTTAGCATGCTGCTCCCCCTGGGTCTAAAACTGAAATCAAAAACACTGCATGAATAAAATATCCAATATATTGCTCACATTACTGCATAATAAAATTCAAAATACCAAAAACATTTCTGCATGGCTCTTTACAGACCCTGCCATTCTGTAGATCTTCTTTAATCAGGTTCTATTGCTAGCTTGAGTACCATGTGGAGGCAGAGGCTTCCAAGTAGTCATGGCTTTGGCCGCAAATGTTCCTGAAATCTATCGTAGTGTAAAAAGACTGTATATCGTCTGGTTCATTCTGTGTTCCTAAGCCTCTGTTCTGGACTTGGGTCTGTGAAGGGACCTCTACTTTCATGTCTACCAGTGTATCACCTCTAATTCTTATTGGACACACAGAAGTTGCTACCATCAACACTTTCGTTAAAACAAGCATTGTGATGCAGTAGTGACAGTTGTCAGCTGTTTGCAATGAACAAATCAAAACAAAGCAATTGCAATCCAATACCAAAACTGAAAATGCAACTCATAAGGACTTCTCCAGTCTCAAAGGGTTCAACCCACATTCCCTGTAAGAGCAGGCACGCTTGTTCCATGACAAATTAGGCATGGTGGCCTAGTGGATAGCACTGTGGCCTCACAGCAAGAAGGTTCTGGGTTTGAATCCTGGTTGTCCCAGTCCTTTCTGTGTGGAGTTTGCATGTTCTTTCATGTCTGAGTGGGATTCCTCCAGGTGCTCCGGTTTCCCCCACCATCAAAAACATGCAGGTTAGGTTCTCCAGTCAGGGCCTCTGACGAAAGCACTGGCTTAGATCTGGAGTTGGTCCCCGGGTGATGTAAATGGCTGCCCACTGCTCCCTTGAAGGATGGGGTGAATGCAGAGAATGAATTTCACTACATGTATGTGTATGTAACAAATAAATTACCTTTAATGAAATGGTACAAAGAAATACTTTCCAATGTTTTGGGCTCACTCTTACTGAATCAGGAGGTAGTGAATGAATGGTGATATTTTTGCAATGTAGTCTACTTTGCTTACCTCACTCTTCTGTCAAATAAGCTCTCCTCTCCCATTCTGCTACTGGGGCATTTGTGTTAAGTAGCAATAGCACATGCATTTGAACATCACGTCTCCTTAATTCATACTTGCTATAGCACTTTGGGTGTCAGAAATGTTTAATATAAATAAAATATATTATTATTATTATTATTATTATTATTATTATTATTATTATTATTATTATTATTATTATTATTATTATTATTATTATTATTATTTAGCCCTCTGATATTTCCTCATTTGTGTTATCATCACATCCATGATTCATGGAAATGTTGAGTAAAACACAACAAGCCATAAAGAATGCTACAAATATTTGAGGATTATACTGCAAGTGCCTCCTGCCCTATCCAAACACCTGAAGCATATTTTCAGTATGCCGAATATTTCTTCAATTACACTGAGTGTTTGTGTGTGTTTTTCGATAAAACATCATTTTATGCACTTTTGCTGGCATCATAAATGGGGTCATCAGCCATGTTTTTATTGGATAGTCGTTCTCCCCTTCACAGCCACCCATCCGAGGGTGGGAATATGGCAGGAATGGCAGAAATTTGCCAGCATAAGTAAGTTGTGGCTTGAGCCAGGTTAATTCGCAAAGACATGGGTGATTTTACTATTAGCATCGCAAATGACTTGTATGTTGATTGAATGGGTTCCCTTGCGGTTGATGTATATCAGTGTGAATAATTCATTCTGAATAATTTGGTTAAATGTGTACAGGACACTTGATGTATGCCTATTTCTTCACACCTTCGTCACCACAATGATTTACCTCATGTGGTAATATTTTTCCTTGTAATTATGTATAGGTTGCAATAATGGGAACTGCCACATCTGTGTAGATGAGAGGAGCAAAGTGTATGTGCGTTGTGCACATGCTATTATTGCCAATCATGCGCCCTTAAAATAGTATCTGAATAACATGCCACTGACTTTTAACTAGGTTTTTCCTGGTCTGTGGCGGGATTGTTTTTGGGACCTGCAAAATAGCACCAGGGAACATTTGCGCCGAAACACGCCTCTTCGCTGAACCGCGCAAGTTCATTCCCTAATTTACCGACGCGCATCTGTGGAGGGAAATGTCCCATGTGCGTCGGGTGCAAGATAGGAATGATACATGCATTGGTGTATGAAGTAAATTGTGCTGGGTGCAAGATAGGGCCCCTGATGCAACTAATCATAAATGTAGCAGGTGGGCTTGAGCTGGGACACATGAATTACCTGAACTGGCTAAGACAATAGAATGGTCCAAAACATTGAGTGAAGAGATTATCATCATTCACAGACAAGGAACAGGATACAAAAAGATAACGAAGACACAGAATGTAACCCAGGGACACCCTTGGAAGCATAGTTAGCAAGTTCACATTTAAGGGAAAAGTGGTTACACTACCTGGACGGAGCAGAAATACAGTGTAGGAAGCTATCAAAGGCTGCAACCAGATTTCTGAGACAGCCGGTTGTGAAAAAACACTTGATTGACTGCAAAAGACCTGAAGCAAGACTTAGTGGCAACAGGCACTGAGGTTTCAGTGAGCACAGTAAGGCACGTACTAAACGCATCAGGTTTCCGTGCCAGAACTCCACAACTTACACTACTACTGACCTAAAAACACAAGAAAAGGAAGGCAAGATGGATTCATTGAAGTATCAGGAAATCCTAGGACAAAACGTCATGCCATCTGTGACTAAGCTAAAGCTTGGGTGTCATTGGACCTCTGAACAGGACAATGATCCCAATCATACTTCAAAGTCCACCAAGGCTTGGTTGCAGAAGATATCCTGGAAGATTCTTCAGTGGCCATCACAGTCACCTGACTTGAACCCCATAGAAAATCTCTGGTGGAATTTGAAGAAGGCAGTTGCAACACACAAACTCAAGTAAATTACTGAACTGGAGGCCATTGCTCATGAGGAATGGGCCAGGATTCCCCAGGAATGCTACCAGAGGCTGGTGTCTGGCTATACATCTCATTTGTAGCAGGCCATTACAGCAATAAGATGCTCTACTAAGTAGTAAAGATGCTTGCCATGAAGTGGTTGAATCATTTTGACACTGGAGAAGTCATTATCTGTTGCATTTGCAGCATTCATTGTGTTGAGCTATTTCAATTGTTTTTGTTTGATTTGTTCATTGCAAACAGCTGAACATCTGTAGATTTTGACAAAACACATGATTTGCAATGGGGGTTGAATAAAACTGTATTGACTTTTCACCATTCACATGGTTCTTAGTGTAATGTGTTCATGTGTTTGGAACCAAACACGCCTAAACGCACAGGCGACCATACCCTTGACTCTTAAGTCAAGGGGGGCGGCAGTGGCTCAGTGGGTCAAGTAGGTTGTTCAGCAATCGGAAGGTTGGTGGTTCGATCCCCGGGTCCTTCTGACCAAGTGTCGAGGTGTCCATGAGCAAGACACCTAACCCCAGCTGCTCCCGACGAGCTGGCTGGCGCTTTGCATGGCTGACACCGCCATGGGGACAAATAAAGAACCCTTTTTGGATTATGTTTGTTAGAGTGTTGACCACACAACAGACCACACCCCTGCAACACAGATGACCACACCCCGGACCACACAATGAATGACAACCATGAACACAGATGACAACAGACCACAGATACCCTCACAAATGACCACCTACATAAAAAGAACAAATTTGTGACAGAGTTCAGATTAAAAGATTAATTGAGCCAGTCAGTCAGATATCTATGGGTGTAGTTCCCTGTGATTCCCTCCTGTTTGCCAGAAAATAACAGAATTTCTCCAATCACTAGCTAGCTAACAGAGCAGATCCCCTAAAAGGTAAACTGGGATTGCTTTTTTTCACCTCTAAGTTAACATGTAGTGTAGTTCACAATACACCAGTAGTCTCTTTAAAGGCTTTAAACACTTTGGTTGTGTTTCAGCATACTTTATTATGTCTTCTTGATGGTAATCAGCTCCACACACTAGCAGACATATTGCCTCGGATACTGATGCTGAGTCAGCATTATTAATCTCCCTGGCTCACTCAAATCAGGTGGTAGACATGGTTAAAATGCATTTATTCGCAGAGTGAGACCTATTGGTTTGCAAAATGCATAGATTTTCCATCAATCCCATTTCAAAGATGGTGGGAATCAGGAAGAAATATGCAACAAATCCAAGAATCCTCCAAGCAGGCTTTCTGGTAAACCTGGGAGTTTAGATGGAAATGACCTGCCTTCTAAAACACTAGCAAAGCCATTACAGCTGGGACCAGAGCCATGTGATTGGACAATGCCACTTCAACATCTCTGGCTGGGCGTAAGCTGGCTGATTATAATAGTGGTCGCTTGACTGCAATCAAGACGCAGAGGGAGAGGATAGGGTCTGTCTACGAGACTTCTCTTTAACCCTCACCCTACTTTCTCCTCCAGGGCAGAATGTGGGCAGGAGGGCTAAGGTGCACAGTGCCGGCTGCCCCGTACCGACAGTCACTTACACCCTAACAAGCTCCCATTGCCTCCCCCTCACGCACCTCCTTCTTCCCGTTTGGCATGGGCTCAGCATTCCTCCAGCCACCGTCTCGGAGGTCTCAGCAAGGCCAGGAGGGAAATTAGGCGGATTGCTTTTTGCATGACAAC
>JACXGM010008415.1:0-28993 GCA_016801145.1 Umbra pygmaea | reverse complement strand
CAGACCATCACTGACTGTGGGTACTTGACACTGGACTTCAGGCATTTTGGCATTTCCTTCTCCCCAGTCTTCCTCCAGACTCTGGCACCTTGATTTCCGAATGACATGCAAAATTTGCTTTCATCCGAAAAAAGTACTTTGGACCACTTAGCAACAGTCCAGTGCTGCTTCTCTGTAGCCCAGGTCAGGCGCTTTTGCCGCTGTTTCTGGTTCAAAAGTGGCTTGACCTGGGGAATGCGGCACCTGTAGCCTATTTCCTGCACACGCCTGTGCACGGTGGCTCTGGATGTTTGTACTCCAGACTCAGTCCACTGCTTCCGCAGGTCATCCAAGGTCTGGAATCGGTCCTTCTCCACAATCTTCCTCTGGGTCCAGTCACCTCTTGTCATTGTGCAGCGTTTTTTGCCACACTTTTTACTTCCCACAGACCTCCCACTGAGGTGCCTTGATACAGCACTCTGGGAACAGCCTATTTGTTCAGAAATTTCTTTCTGTGTCTTACCCTCTTGCTTGAGAGTGTTAATGATGGCCTTCTGGACAGCAGTCAGGTCGGCAGTCTTACCCATGATTGCGGTTTTGAGTAATGAACAGGCTGGGAGTTTTTAAAAGCCTCAGGAATCTTTTGCAGGTGTTTAGAGTTAATGTGTTGATTCAGATGATTAGGTTAATAGCTCGTTTAGAGACCCTTTTCATGATATGCTAATTCTTTGAAATAGGAATTTGGGGTTTTTTATGAGCTGTATGCCAAAATCATTAGTATTAAAACAATAAATGACCTGAAATATTTCAGTTGGTGTGCAATGAATCTAAAATATATGAAAGTTTAATTTTTATCATTACATTATGGAAAATAATTAACTTTATCACAATATGCACATTTTTTTAGAAGGACCTGTATCTCAGAAGTTCTCCCAAATTACATTCCCAGGAAACAAATTTGAAAACATTAATTACATTATATGCCAACATATTTGGGGTGTGTTTACGTTTCAGCTGCACATTGTGTTGTTTGGCTATTCGTCCTTCTATTACTTTGCACCTGCACATTTCATTTTGCCGGTTCATGTGAGAAAATTCCACACATTCCTACTTCCGTACATTCCATAGCGTTCAGAATTATATTATAACATTCACGGTTAAGGTTAGCCATGTGGTTACTGGGGTTAAGGTTATGATTGAGGTTAACATTACAAAAATATATACAATGTGCAACATGTAATGGAGAATAAAACACACACAAACCTCCCATCTGGATTTGAGCTCACAAACTTTGGGATGAAAGTCGCAGATTTATATGCCCTTCCACCTTCCCCAACCGCCACCCTAAAAAAACTATGCTAATCACATGCTACGTCGTGATCTTCATATGTTCATTTTTAACTTAAAAAATATTTCCCTCAGAATGTAACTCAATGTGATTTTGGACTGCCACCAGTTGTCTTAGGAAGCTGATGAATCCCCGGTTGAACCTTATCCTGCCATCTCTTGTATAGGTATAGTTGACAATAACGATTGAGTATAAGTAATAGTCTCTTGGCAGACAATTGATTCCAGAGCACCTATGGCTTTGCAACAGTCGGTTATAGCTGAACAAACACATATGTACAAACTGACGTATACAAATTAAAACAAAACAAAATTATTTCTATTTGGTCTATTAATATAACGGTAACAAGCTAAAGTTAAATACAGTATGGTGCTTGTTTAACGAGCCACAATATGTAGGTTTAGCTAACTTGTTTCAGGCAAGACAATGGGTCACGATGCGGTTGTTAATGACAAACCAGGTAATTATTTTGTTTACCCTGGAAAAACAATATATTTGATATTCACCTCAGCAATTTGAAACATGTCCAAAAAAGCTATTTTGAAAAGAACATAAAATAACATATTTATTTTTGTTGAACCTAGTGGTTGCACAAGTTAGTTTGCTAAATTTACCTACATACATAGCTAGTAGAGTAGCTTGCAGAACAGTAGTTAAAAAACAACCCTGACACTTCCAAAAATACTTACCAGATGACTTTGCTGAATAGTCCGGCATCATTTGTCATAAAGTTTTTGTATAATCCTGTACACAACACAACATCTGGCATCTTGCTGCCAGCATCATGCACCAGCCCGCCAAACCCCGCCAAAAGTCTAAGGGCCATATTTTAACGATCTAAGTGCACGGCGTGAAGCGTATGGCGCAAGTGCACTCTGGGCGTGTCCAAATCCACTTTTGCTAGTTTGACGGTGGAAAAAAGGTTAAAAAGGGTTGTATTAAGTGTCTTCATTAATTCATAGGTGTGTTTTGGGGCGTAACATGCAATAAACCAATCAGTCTCCCATTCCCTTTAAGCGTCAGACTTCCCTGTGCTTCCCTGTGCTTCCCTGTGTGTGTGTAACAAGCATAGTGTGCTCACACTGTGCATAAGCCTAGGTGCATTTGACTAATTTGCTGTTAAAATAACAATGACATGCTGCGCTATTGACTTTAGACCAGGTTTTTGTTGGCCAATGGCGCGATCCCATTCCGATGCCTTAAGATAGCACTACGCCAAGCATTATCCTGAACACACCTCCCTGTAAGACCAGCACGCCCATGGGAGCAAAGATGGGCGCAGGTGCATTTGCTATTTAAACGACGCGGGCACTGGATGGGAAATTGACAACTGTGTTGGTTTTAAACTAACAAAGACACTTGCGTTCGGGCTTAGCGTTGCGTTGCGCCAGGTTCAAGATAGGGCCCGCAGTCTTGTAGTGACATTACTGTTGTTCTAGCAGCAGGATATGATACTAGGAGCACTTACTCAGATTTTCATTTTCAAAACAAAAGCCATATTGAAATTTAACACGTTGCATTCCAACAATAGACTTTATTTCGAAAAAGAAAATCCTGAGTGCTGCCAGCATATTCTGCTGCTAGAAGAACAGAAATGAATGTTTGTTTGCCCATCACTACAGAGTTGTATGTCACCAATGGAAACACAGCATTGATAAACACAGAAATGCGAGGACCGCAAGCCTATGAGGTACAGAAGGGATAGTGTGCATGTAGGGTATTTTCCACAGACACTCACAAAAATAAAGATAAATAAAAATAACTAAATGAGATAAAATTCACAGATGCTAATTTGAAAAAGGAATTATTAAAGTGCATTTTTAAATTTGTTACACAATATCCTACAAGTTTGCACCATCCAACCAGTATGCACCATCCTACCAGCTATTTGGCTAGTGAGTTCTTCTTGTTTGGGCAAGCAGTATGAAAATGAGCAGATCGGATTGGAGATGTGTATCAGAGGAAATACCTTGATCTTCAGCTTTCTCAAAAATTGCTGGGGAGTTAGTAAAATAAAACAAGGTCAAAGTTGTGAATTGGACATGATAAAATTGAGACAGGAAAAAAATGGGGTCAACATTTTTTTTAAATAAATGTTTATTTTTTTAAATGCATTGATTACAGTGAGTGAAATGAAACCACCAAAGGTAACAATAATCCTTCTGCAAACAGCAAATCAGTGAAGTTGTAATTAGTCATAAAATATTGATATTAATTGATGCCTGGAATCCACTTTAGACAGTGTCAACAGTATGTCTTGGCAGATACTGTAGTGTTGAGAATGTGCAATATATAATATGTCCTTGGATCTGTAATGAATGAGACCTTGCCTGGTAAAATCTCTATTTGAGTTTGAGGTCATATCTGGTTTTGCCTGAATTGCTGACTGTGGGGTTCAAAGGAGCTTAGAACATAGGTTCAAAGGAGATTTCACTGGAAAGATAAACTGTCATCCTCATTATGAATACAGAAGATAAATGTTATACAACACGTTATAAACACTAAGTTGTTTACATTAAAGTCGTATGTGTTGTGTTTTTAAAGTGGCCAATCTTTTTTCTTTCTTCAAAAGTTACATTTAAATTGTAAGCACTGCCTGCCTGACCAAGTTCAGCTGTGTCACTGTTTTGTTTCTATCGTTTTTGACAAAGGCTGTAACACTGCAGAAGTGTGTTTAGTGTTGCAATACAGTGTCAATAGGAATTACAGGATAAACTTATATTAGCTCTTGCTGGAACCCTGCTTGATTCTGTATTCTGTCATGCGATCGCAGCCATTGTTTAAATTCACGAAATCTTTGCAGAAGACTTCACAGTTGTCAGTGTGCTCATGTTGATTCCCTTTCATATAAAATTAGCATCTGTGGGCAATGGAATACATGTATGAGTAAAATATGCAGATGTGTTTCAGTTCATTTTCACCACGTTCTTCTTAATTTTAGTTAATTAGCGTTTTACGTTTAGGAATCAGGCACGTAGTTAATGTTTCACAGATTCTTCATGCTTCATGCTGTATATGTACATTAAATTATGACTAGCTTGAGTCAGTTCAAACATGCTCTTACATGTTTCCTTCATTACCATAACAATTATGGTTTGGAGTATTTCCTGTGACAAAGTAGAATTTTGGTAGAATTTCCGGAGACTGGAACTAGACACATCAGCCACACGTTAGGAAGCTCAGAGACCACATTCCACAGACGACCCCTTATTCCTGAGGTTATCAGCGTGTCGATAGTGAGTCGATCTCGTGTCGCACCGACCCCATTCACATCACCTAGCCGCAACAGAGCCATGGTATCCAGGCATTCTCTGTGTCAGCAGAGACATTGCTCCCACAGAGGAACATCCCCAATGTCAGAGAGGTCACTGGCTATTTCTTCCCTTAGACTCAGGAGACAAAAGCATCAGATTATAATCTTAATCTCACCAATACACCCCCCCCTCCACCTTGCAGTCGGCTGTTCCTCCTCTCAACCTGCCATCTATCTGGCCCCGGGGATTGTGTTGCAGATAAGGCAGGAATCAGAAGGGAGTGATAAGTGCAGATTATACCTCCATAGGGGAGAGGTAGGCCAGTAACTGGTGTATGCATTCATGTGTTCCCCTGTAGATAGGGAATGTACATAGTTGATTTAAAAAAGATATAAACTGTATATAGGTAGGGTCATGCCTTCCCCTGTACCAAATAAATTGGATCAGTAAACTGGTGTGTTTCAGTCACAGGAAGTGTATATAGAGAGAAATTTAACAACTGGAGTTAAAAGCATAAACACATGAGCCCGTATTACAGATATGGTTCTGGCACTTAACAAAGATGAGCTGGTGATTGTGTATCACTGTGGTGGACGCAGCTGTCAAACCACAGATCTTCGACCAATGACAGGCAGCTGTTGGTGGGTTATAGTGATGTGGAAAGATGCTATGGAGATTGCTTCAAACCAAAATGAATACCAACAAGCATGATAATTCATAATATCAAAAATACAAACAAGGACTGTTATAAGAATAGCTCAACAAAGTGATGACAATATGTGAGAGTATGCGTGCCACGGTATGTGTAGTTGATAATAGGCAGGAGGCAGATGCGTATTTCCTAAATAGAATAATGTTAATTTCAAACAGAGGTTCACTTGTGTGAATGAAAACAAAACTAACACTTAATAACTAGGATTACTGAAGACTGATGACTAACAACAAACACAATCTACAAGCCACACTGGCTTACTTGACTAGTGAACAATTAACATATAACAAAGCGTATAACATACTGAATACATGATATGGATATACAGCAGGGAACTTGAACGGGAACCACGGGAACAACTCAAACAGGAAACAAGTAACATCCACTGACAGCAAACAATGGCCAACAACATGGGAATGAACAAAGGGGATTAAATAATGACCTAAAGATATAATGTAACCCAGGTGTGAACACTGAACCAAAACTACTACAGGAAATACCATATAAGGATAAAATATTACACAGTCGGGAGAAACCAAAAACCTGGAATGGAGATCCAAAATCAAACACAGAAACACAGGGAAGACCTGACATAGCATACACTAATAATACTACAAAAAACACAGGAGAAGACCATACTTTTACTAGAAACTAAACTGAGGAAACAAGTGAATAACCTAATGGAAACACACAGGAACAGAGGGGGAATCATTACGATTTAGACAAATGTGAAGGAGATAAGGTGAAAATAAACAGGGTTTAAATAAACTCAATAAAATGGGAGAAAAAAGATCCTGGGAAAAAATATGATTGGTACTACCCAAATATAACACTGTAAACAAAAATAAAGGCTGTTGTTGGAATGCCTTGCAACGTGTTAAATTTCAATGTCGCTTTTATTGTGAAAAAGAGAATTTGAGTTAGTGCTGCCAGCATTATATCCTGCTGCTAGAAGAACAGCAATGAAGATTTGTTTGCCCATCACTACCTTAAACTGATACAGTAACAACAGTTAACCAAACAGATACAGGGGATTAAATACAGCTACTGATGAATGACTGATGACAGCTGTGTCCTTTAACGGTGAAGTGAACAATCGAAAGGTGGATAGTGAATTATGTGATGTCCGGGAACACACAACCTGACACAGATCATGGAAGAACTCAGATGTCTGCCCGCTATGACCATCATGGTGGTGACAGTGACAAAAATAATGTGTGTCACAACCCCAGTTAGGATTACTGCAGGGGTTTGCACATAAAACAGAAATGTATGGGTGTTGTGTAAATTAGATGTATATGTAATTGTGTTAAAAGTAATGTATATAGTTAATTAGTATGGGCTTGGCGCACCACCCTCTGGACACTGGGTTTATTCTTCATGTTCTACTAATTACACTCTAGTGCTGGTTGATTGTAGAGGATTCCTCTCACCTGTTAGCGGTTAGAAATTAAAACACTATTTAGTAACCAGTGTGCCAGAGGGAGGTGTGCGTCATTGAGGGTTCTCCCCTGTTACATTTCCTCTGATGATTGAGCTAAAAGGTTTATTATTATTTTTATGTTTTACGGTTGAGAAGTACTGTCATAGGTCTTGTTGTGCCATGCACATGCTCTGTATATTTAGCATTTCCACATCTATGCCACGTTAGAGCATTATAGCTTTATATATAACCATTATGCAACTCCAAGTCCTTTTCTGTTGGTAATTTCTCCCGTTGTTGCCTCGTATATATTTGAGTTTGATTAAATTGAAGAACACATCTCCCTGCCTTGGTCTCCCTTTCTTCATCACACAAGCCAGCCCCATGACATTTGTGTATTTCAGTGTGATTCCTCATGAATTTGTCAGACTTGTCTCTTATGAATTACCTTTACGAGGCATTCATACAATATAAACTGTATTTATTTTGGGATGCTTTGTTTAATCAGAGTAAAAGACAAGTGATGAAAAATCTGTTTTACAGATTACAAGGAGCATTCACATATAGTGTAACTGTACATAGAAATTTGTTCAGGGTCAACTCTTTTTGAAAAGTTTTTTAAAAGTCCCTTGGGAGCAAAACTTCCATTCATTTTAATATTGAATGCATGTTTTAGAAGGAACTACACATGAAAACATTAATATTTTAGTCATTTAGCAGACACTCTTAACTGACTAATACATTAAACATTTCACTCAGTCACACCTGTAGGTAATTAGGGCCTGATTGGACTATATAATGCTTTCTATGCAGGGTCAGACTGGCCATCGAAAGTATCAGGGTATTTTCCAAACGGCCGGTTTAATTATTGGCTGCCTTGGCCGCAGCACCATACAGAAATAATTTGCATACTCATAGACATATATAATAACGGGCATACTTCGCGGAAATTCACATAGTTTGGCTGGATTCGTCCAAAGTGTCTCTTGTGGGAATGCACATGCTTGTTGCGTACTGGTATCAGATGAGTATTTTCAATTTAACAGACTGTGATTGGTCAATAGTGATTTGTCTTTCTGGTTCTGTGAATTCATTGGAGCGGGAGCTGAGGGGGTCAGAGTGAAACATTGCAGTTGTTTTACAGTCAAGTGGCGTGGAACTGAGGCACATTGAGCTCTTTCTATGTTAATGTTGTTTTTTCTCCAAAGAAATAGAGATGAAGAGACAAGGACAAAGGGTGGCCGGTAAACAATACGAGATAAGAAACATTGAGCACTCCAAGCTAATGCTGCCAAATGTAAAAAATAACACAAGTGTTTAGTTTGACCCTAACCACCTAAGTGAGGGAGACAGCACCCGGGAGATGCATCAGTAGCTACCTGAGACGTCAGGTGCAAGCAGCAGACTTTTCTATGTTAATAATAATTCAAGTATCCAAATGACATTATGTTTTAAATTAAAAAATGTATACATTTGGCATTACTGTTAGCCAATTTAGATTAGGTTTGTAATGTAAATATTAATATTTTTAAAGTGAAGAAATCATGCCCAAGACAAATGGACACTAATCTATATTCACAACATAGCTTTAAAAAATAAATGTACTATGTCTTGTTTTTCTGTTCTGCATATGAAAGCAGCCACATATGACACTAGGAATGCAGAGATGGAGAAAGAGATGGAGGCTGCCGGTGGTGGTAGGGCCCAGGGCAGAGACTGACAGGTGCTGCAATGCAATTATAAGTTGACAGGGTTATTATACTGTATGCAAGTTAGTTCAGTTGATTATGATGTTTGATTATAGTTAACTGATTAATGTTATTTTGCTAAATAAAAAAGCAGATGCAGAAAAATAGAGCAGCGCAAAAAGAGAAACAGGACGTTTTGGGATGTGCTTTTGTGTGTAACAAAGCACTGCATAGTGTAGGGAAACATCCTATACAGCTCTGGGAAACATAAAGAGACCACTGGAAGCAAGCTTCTCTGGTTTAACTTTTGTTATATATGTGCTTGGGTGTGTTTGGGAAAAAATATTTTTTCAAAAGCTACTGACAACATTTCTACCAAATTCAAAATTAAAATATTGTCATTCAGAGCATTTATTTGCATAAAATGACAACTGGTCAAAATAATAAAAAAAGGATGCAGTGTTGTCAGACCTTGAATAATGCAAAGAAAGAAAGTTCATATTAATTTTTAAACAAATGTGAAAACTTAGGTAGATTTAAGAAACCAATATTTGGTGGAATAAAATGAATTAATAATAATTAATTAATAATAATTTTCTTTCATGTGTCTTGGCATCCTCTCTAATTTGGTTCTTCGAACACACCTGCCGTTTACGATTAGTATTGCTGGATTGAGTCATCTGAGGTGATTGTGCATACATGCGTTGGCATAAAAGGGGAGATGTATCGATAGTAGAAACGCTGATCAGCAACACTGCCACTGGCTGCTCATCATGGCCAAAGAGCATGCCCAGTTTATCTCCACAGCAAAGCAACGGTTATTGTTTGAAGGTTACAAGTAATTTGAAAGTTTGATTAAAACGCAAAGGAACACCTGAAAGTTTTTTATTTTTTATTTTAATAATTACATAATTTAATTTCATAATTACTAAATGTCAGAGCCACCACAGAGTAATATTGCTGACCTTGCATAACAATATCTCTTATTGCAGGCAAAAGATGACTATCACTGGCTTTACTTTACAAAGAAAAATTAAAATAAAATTCAAAGAGCTAAGCATAATGTATTTTCTTTTATTATTCATTTAATGTGGTTTTGGTTAGTTGTGTTCCACAATTCTGTCCCGTGCAGCTCTTTCACTTGGTTGGTCCAAGTGCACTGCCTGCAGTCATCATCAAGCTGCAACTCCACCACAGGGCTGCATTGTAACGGGTTTGTGGTCCGGAGTTTGGGTCAGGGAATGGCATCATGAAGTACTGCCTGAAGGCATAGCCCCTGTCACCAAGCCGAATCCCGCCCTGATCACCTGTATAATGGAAAAATTCACTTTTCATTCACTTTTTTAAATCATGCTCAGAATAAAAGTATGTAATAAATACAGTCATCTTGATATTTTTATTTTTCCCTTACCACATTCAAATAATGTGCATAAAGGTGACTCTCTGAGAATACTTGAGTCATGCACAGATCCAGGCCATTTTGCATCCACATTTGTAACGTAGAACATGGAGTCACAAACTATCTGATAGATTTGGCACGAGCTGGCAGGACAGAGGCAGAACAGCAGTGGCAGGGTTGGTGTTAAACAGGTCCACTGCTGGCCAAGAGGTCCACCGGCAGCGTTTGGGACCTTGACATTGTCTAAGATAAAAATTAACTTTTTTCTCTATAGGTACAATATGTAGTTTTCCAAAACAATAACAAAAGAAGTACTTTGCATTAAAAAAGCAAACATCACTATACCTATATTATATTTATTTCTTAGTTGTGCACTTACATTATCCTAAATGTTTCCACAAACTTTCAAACCCAAAGAAATTTGTAATATCATTTGAAGACACGGGACGTTTCGTTTTGTCTTCCATCAATGGCGTTTGCTATTGTTTTGATTGAGAGACCCCTAGCGGCCAAAAACGACATATTGTACGTTTAAAATATATTTTTTAACTGAATTCAATTTTGAATTTCAAAATAACTGTAAATGTGTTTGTATTATTTGAATGTTGTTGTAAACTATTTTCTAAATAGTTTTAAATACTTTTCATTAGAACTAGAACTCTAGAACATAAGCCTAACCTAGTATGTACTGTAGCCTATACACAGCTGATGGACAAACTGGAACAACAGTATGAGTGCGTAGGATTCCCAGAGGATCTCTGTCTAAAACCCTGCTCACCCACCGGTGGACCCGTTAAATGATGAGCAAAAACCTATAGTTTCAAAAAAAGCTAATTTCCTGTTTCGTAAGATTTTTTACGTATCGCCGTAAGAACAGCCTGGATTCTACATATCTGTGTTCTTCTAAATAACTCTCTATTCTACATATCTGTTTTTCCTAAATACCTCGGTTATTCTACCTGTCATTGCTTTGATTATAGGGTTCTGTGTGATTCAATTTCAAATGACTGTAATTATCAACAGGCTTTGTGGCGAGATGTGTAGAGTGGTTTGAATTAGTTACGAAAGGTCATTTTACTCTGGTCTGGAGGCATGACTTTGAGTAAATGGAAATGTAAAATCTGGAAGGTATGCTGACAGAACTGCAACAGAACTTTTGGTCACCAGAATGTTTAACCTTACAGTCATATAAATAAGTGGTTCCATAAACCGGGTGACATATAAACTGTGCTACTCTACATATCTTAAACAATATACGCAAACAGCCTCAATATATGCAAATCAGTATCTAAAATAGTTTTACGCTTATCTTTTTATACTATGACAGGTGATAATCACACTCCATTCGAGTTAAACTGAATTTGATCACCTGACGATGGGCTTTCTCTCACATGACTAGACCTGAATTACCTGCCAGGGACTGGAGCCGTTTTAAACATGCTTTAAGTCATGGTCACTGGTTATCTCTGCATTTATAATGGATATTAACGTGGCCTGAGATGAATGGTGGAACAATCCAATCCCGAGACCTGAAATGACTTTTACCAAGGACTGAAATGACTTTTAACAAGGGACCTTATATTGATAGTGGCCAATTTCACATCTCATTCAACAGTAGTGGCTTATTGAATATAAGGGTGGGAATTACAGGCTGGTTGCTTAACATTTCACTCACATAGTCGATTGCAATATCTCTGTTCCTAAAGTCCCTGGACCCCCAAGGGTGTACCCCTAGGAGACTCCTTTGTTCAGGATAATATGTTTTTAATGGATTTCCATCCAACAGGCACACAACAGAGACCCATTCAAGCCCAGTCCTTTAACTCGTCACCAATGACACAATACAACCTTTTCATATTTCATCGAGACCTGCGGCAATATTCTCTCTTTACAAGCATTCACAGACACATGGGTCCTTCTCATGTGTGTCTGTCTTTTATTTTCATCAGCAAGAGCAGAATTTGATAGTTGCACAGGTGACGTCAGAATGATAAAGTTCCCTAAGCACATTATGAATTCATCCAGCGTTGTCCTTTAAGTCTCTGCCTATCAACAATCCTGACTCATGGTGAGTCACATTCTTCTGCTGTCTTGAGTTTTACCTTGTAATTCATACTTTCAAGAATCTCTTTCACTGAACCAATACAAAACACACATTTGTGCAATCCATAATTGCTTTGCCTGTTTACTGGCCATGTTTTTCGATGGTATGACATTGAAAGAACCTGTCCCATCTCTCCATTTATTATCGGCCGATACCTTCACTCGTGTCAAGTTCAAACGTACTCATTTTGAATCCCACTTTAAGAGGCGAGACCTTTCCATTCTTATGGCCCATTTCAAACCTGAGCATATGCTACCTGCATCACACTGACCCATGTGTCCTTGACTCTATCCCAAATGGCCCTCTGATGCCTTCAAATGCACTCCTCATAATGCACTTCTGTAGATAGAATATGGTACTATTTAGGATTCAGCCAGTACGGCACAGCATCGTCTCTTAGCGCTACTCACCCAAGTGCCTGGAGGCTGTCAGGGAAATTCTCCTCATCACATTCACATCAGTGTAGTGGGCCCCACTCAGTACCCCTGCCTGCGACTGACTGACCTCCCTTCTTTCTGGTCCCGTCAGCTAAAAAAGGTCTCATTAATAGTTAATGGTCCCACCTTCAACTTGTTTGTTCCATTGATTCTCAGTCTCGGCCTTCTTTTAACCCTCTGTTCCAGGTGGGTGTTCGCACTGTACTTCATTTACCCAGGTGCCCTTCCATTAACCCCATGGTGTTGTCTTCTCACTCCCCCCCCTTTCCTCTTTTCATGTAGTAATATTTGAGCAGGCTTGGGGAGGGCAGGTAATAGAGTAGTGGCGAAACAGAAGGAAAAGTCTTCAAGGCCGGGCACTTCAGAGCCACAAATAATGGAGGTTGAAGGGGGGAGGTAAAAATAAGAGTTGTCTGAAAGCGGAGCATTGTTTCACGTATGAGAGGACTGTGGACAGCGCTGGGGCTGTAGGACATCAATCAATTTCACCTTGAAATATTGAGAATAACAAGACGTGGAATGTGTTGTTCCTCGTGGGCATGAAATAACATCGTCATTAGATGTTGAAGCTTCTGTGTGCTGAGTTTAAATCTTATGTTTGTTCCAACAATAAAAGTACATTCTTAATAACGCATCTTCATCTATAGCCATCCATGACAAAACAAAACAAGTAAGATGTTGTATAGTGTATAAAAAACACATGGTAAACTGCATATTTCATAATACAGGAAAAAAAACACTCCATGATCCAGCAGACTGTTCACCATTTTAAAAATAGTTCAAAAGTGGTGCACATTATAGGAAATAGGGTGTCATTTGGGACCTTCTCTTTTGTTGTCACAGCGCAATGACCTGTTAGAGAGACATTCCCAGAGGACCCCAGCCTCTGGAACACAACTGCCACCTAGCACCAGCAGTATAGCCATTCTGTCCCGTGTTATCACATAATCAATAACCAGGCCCTCGTTCAATCTGACAAGCATCTACATGAGAAAATGGCAATCACTTACCACCAGCGGGTATGTGCTATTGACCGGTGGAGATAAGGCTTGCCCTACTCAATCATGCAGGGAGATTGGGTTTGTAAGATTAAGGCCTGGATCAAATCCAAAATGGCTGCATGCTGTTCAAGCGAGAGGCTGCGATAATGAAGCAGTGAGAGTCCTCTGCAAACAGACAAATGTGTCCTTCCTATCAGAGAGTAATTGTTTGTGGTAGAGAAGTGGTGGGGGAGTGGGAACAATGGACAAGCTGTTTAAAATACTGTGCCCCGCAGGCAAGAGTAGGTGGTTAGGTGTAACTGTTAGAAAGCATACACCGTAATATGTTTGACAGTGCAACAATAATGACATAGAGTTCTGCATGGATAGGAACTAAACACTAGCAGCAATAAAACATGACTGGCTTATTACACAATGTTTTATTTGAAGGAATTGTATGTGATAGCTTGTACAGTACGCCTTAACATCATCATTTCTGACCAAGACACTGCATCTGCAGCTTAGGTACCATACACTTTCAGGAATGAATAAGCGGGGTCTAGGCACTGATGTATTGCATGTATGGGTAGCGCACCTGTCGCAGAATTCAACAGGAGAAGATTATGCAGACAATTTGCATAATGAGTTCTCCTACATTGCAAAGATTGGTATAGTTGTGTAATATATGACCAGCTTCAGTTTTTCTTGCCAACCTGTTAATTGTCCCAGGGGTGAATAAGTGCCAAACATTTTAATACGTAATTTACTGCATGATTTAGTTTCAAGTTCTAAGTTAGACTCCTGGAAGACATCTATGGGCCAAGCCAAACCATAATCCCTGTAATCCATGTGTTTTACCAAGCTCAGTCCAGCCTTAGTGTGTACCTGGCTGACCGTCCCCACACAATAATAAACCTATAGAAGTGAGTCGGACTGGGACTGAAAAATGGCCTGGGACTTTAAAACACAGACTGGCCCACGACCCGTGTACATTTCCCAAATACAAATGAACACACCATGCTCTATATGATACTAAACTATGATACAGTTCTATCATTGGCTGCTAATAAAATTACATCTAATACAGTATTTAAAAGTGCTTTATAATTTGAGCCTTAACAACGAAACCACATTCTCTTACATGTGACCAGTTACAAAAGCTGTAAAAACTGAATTTCGTGATTCTTTAAATCATGCCAAATATGTATATACATCTCTAGAAAAAATCAAGAGACCACTGCAAATGTTTCTTAAATAAACCCTATTGACAACCTCAGGAATGTGATCATGAAATAGATGGATGGTAACAAGCCACCAAACAAAGCAGAGCTGCTTGAATATCTGCAACAGGGGTCCGTTCTTCATACGTTGCTAACTCAGTTAGCTGGATTTGATAGTTGACAATTTGGCATGATCTTGGATTGTTTGGTTCTTCGACGCTCATCCTGGACTTGCTGTCATAGCAATAGGTGCTTAAGCCTAAAACCGCTCGGGAGCAGGCTTATTTCATGTAAACAGGATTAGATCACAGATTGTGTTAACCGAAATGGGGTTCACAGCCCTAGTAAAACAGATTATATTTAAATTATACTCCAGTATTATATTTCTAGTATACTTATGTTTAAGCATAAATGTGTATTTAAAATATTAAGTACAATTACGTATACTTTTTTGCTTGGGAGTGTAAATGCGCAGGTAAGTTACCATTACGTTCTTAATAGTTTAGATAAATTATATTATATTCCATTAAAAAAAGGAATTCAATCAAACCCAGCTAGCACAGAGCTAACGGGACGCCGGCGTTTACAGCTGACGGTAATTTCAATATTGTACCCCCTTTGAATTGACATTTCAAGCCAAGTACCCCCTGACCAGCACCAACTGCCCCCTAAACAGTGCAAAACATTTTTGTTAGAAAAAAAAAGTCTATATAAAGAGGTACAATACAGCGCTGGCATTGGTAGATTCACTAACAACAACCTTTTTTAAACAAACACATTTAAATGCTACGTTTCAAATGTTAGGAATCCATCACTTAATTCAATCATTATTACAGTATAATTATTTTAGGAATTATGTATGACAATTTTTTATTAGCATTTTTGCAAAACTTTCATGTACCCCCTGCAGTCCTCTAAAGTACCCCTTGGGGTAAATGTACCCCCATTTTAGAAACACTGCAGTAGTCTATGGACAACCACAGCAAATCATTTGTTTTGGTGAAATTAAGTTTTGGAATATTAGATTGTATGACTTTGACAATCGACAATCGACTAGTGTGGACTTCACTGGAAATAAACACAGCTATCACTGGTGGATTTGTTAAATTCGCAGAGTTCAGTATAAGGAATCACTGAACATGGCTATATGCACTAGTAATGACATTTCAAACATGTTCTAAAAGCACGTTTTAAACTTGCCCCGTAAATGTGTAACATCTGCAAACTGGAGCAGGGAGATAATACAAGTTTGGCAATACAGATTGTTTGAATTATTCTTGCTACTGACAGAACTCCAGACATCCAAACAACAGAGCAACATTTTGAAATTGCCCGGAATTCTCCTTTAAGGCTTGCATGTTCACCAAACGTAAAAACAGTACATTACCTTATGCTAACCCAAAATTTAGCCTCAATAACCTAGCATGTTATGCCTGAACAAGCTGTTCTCATGGTCATACATACAAAATCGTACGAAATCTTAATTATAAAACAAACAAAAAAATGTCCACATCTGTTATTTCCGGAGGCAGGAAAGCGTATGCCTCGTACGTTTACGAAACATAAAATAGTCAGTTTACCTCAACCTTACCCTAAACTTAACCTCACTAACCAACAGTAGCATGTTATCCCTGAACTAAACGTTCCCCAAGTACTTGAAATTGTAAATGATTGGTCTATTCTTGGAAGTGTTGCAGTAGAACAGAGATTCAATGCTTAAAAAAACTTGCATTTTGATCAGCCATATCGTAAGTCTGCCTACGTAATGCAAAGAAATTTCCATTAGACACGGTTACCCACGTATTGCCATGAGAATGCTTTGGCATGAACTAAATGTTCCCCTAGTACTTTAAATTCTAACTGATTGGCCTATTCTATTAAATGTTCCGTTAGAACGGAGATGCAATACTTACAAAATATCACATTTGAATGGCCATATCTGTCTGACTACGTAATGCAGTGAAACCCACGTATTGCCAGGAGAACAGGTAGTAGAAATACACAGATATTTAGTGTCACATATATATAGAGTATCACATATATGTAGTCTATCACAGATATTTAGAGTAACACAGACATGTAGTACAACACATGTAAAGTAACACAGATATGTAGATACACTCATATGCAAAAGTTTAGGTACCCCTGACAATTTCTAACATTTTCAGTTGTAAATAATTGGGTGTTTGGATCAGCAATTTCATTTTGATCTATCAAATAAATGAAGAAGACAGTAATATTTCAGTAGTGAAATTAGGTTCATTGGAATAACAGAAAATGTGCAATATGCATCAAAATGAAATTAGACAGGTGCATACATTTGGGCAACATTGTCATTTTGTTGATTTGAATACCTGTAACTACCTAGGACTGATTAATTGTAGAGTTGTTCCGATTCCGATACCAGTATCGAAAATGACTCCGAACTGCCGCAAATGCTGGCATCGGTATTGGCGAGTACTGGAGTCCAGGCACCAATCCGATACCGCATAATTTATTAGAAATAGGAATCTATTTACTGGTTAGCTCTGTTTGCTCTGACACAGTTCTTCTTCGCCGCTCTTAAAACAGTTGCGCTGTGCTGCCATCAGCAGTTGCTGTTTTAGAGGGGCGAAGAAGAATTGATCACCTGACGTCTCGGTAAAAGAAGCTAACATTAGCGCATCATGTCTGCGGTTTGGCAGTACATTAGTACGTTGGATGTACCCACTAGTAAGACGGCGACATGCAACAATTTTGAGGGGTGGCACGAGTATTGCAAATTTAAACACCAGCAACTTAATCAAACATTTTAAGACACGTCACGCTAAAGAGCATGACGAATTTACCAAAGCTAAGGGGAAAAAATAAGGATGAACTGCAGAAGCAAACTCTGGAAAGGTCCTTCAAACTATGAAATAAATTTCCCAAAAGACAGGCAAAAGCAACAAAGTTAACCGACAAAATCTTGGAGTTTATTGTCCTGGATGACCAACCCCTGTTTGTCATCAGAAATGTGGGATTTCGCCATTTAATGGAGCCTTTGGAGAGCCAAGGTACTGTTTGCCAGGTTGTAGAAGACCCAGTTAAAAACATATATATTTAACATGCATTTTGTATGATGTGACTACATGTAACCATGGGAATGTAATTTATGTCTGAGTGTCTAAATGTATTGTAATGTACAATGTAAAGTGACCTTGAGCTATGCAAAGGCGCTATATACATAAAACGTCTTCTTCTTGTAAATAGATCTCAGAAACTGTGCTACCAAAAATATACGAGACAGTTAAGGAACACATTTCATATATGCTGAAAAACATGCATGCAATTAGGCTTTACCACGGACATTTGGAGCTCCGACGTGTGCCCCATGTATTTGCTAATTGCGGTGCTTACCACAATGATAATCATATCACAGTCATGCAGGCAAAGTATGATCTTTTTCTTTTTTTAACACACTGGTATCGGTACTTGGTATCGGCCGATACCCACAGCACGAGTATCGGAATCGGTATCTATAGGGAAAAAATGGTATCGGAACATCTCTAATTAATTGGAACACAATTGGTTTTGTGAGCTCATTAAGCCTTGAACTTCATAGACAGGTGCATCTGATCATGAGAAAAAGTATAAGGCGGCCAATTGCAAGTTGTTGTTCTCTTTGACTCTCCTCTGAAGAGTGGCAACATGGGGGTCTCAAAACAACTCGCAAATTATCTGAAAAAAATGATTGTTCTGTCAGTGTCCACTGCGAGGAACATAGTGAGGAAATGGAAGACCACCATTTGAAGCGGGCTGTCTATCCTCGGCAACCATCAAACCTAACTGAACTGGAGAAGTTTTGCAAGGAGGAATGGTCCAAAATACCTTCATCCAGACACTCATTACAGGCTATAGTAAGCATCTAGAGGCTGTTATTTCTGCTAAAAGAAGCTCAACTAAATATTGTTGTGATATTTCTGTTGGGGTGCCAAAATGTTTTGCACCTGTCTAATATGGTTTTGATGCATATTGCACATTTTCTGTTAATCCAATACACCTAATTTCACTACTGAAATATTACTGTGTCCTTCAGTTATTTGATAGATCAAAATGAAATTGCTGATCCAAATATCCAATTATTTATAAATGAAAATCATGGAAATTGTCATGGGTGCCTAAACTTTTGCGTATGACTCTATGTAGAGTAACATACAGTGTAGAGTAACAAAGTTAACTATACTAATACACATAATTATGTAGAGTAACAAAGTTATGTAGAATAACACAGATATATAGAGTAACACAGATATGTAGAATAACATGAAGTGTATTGTAAATACAGTAACACAGATATGCAAAATTACAGAGATATGTAGAGTAATACAAATATGTTCACTGTAAACCCCAAGGAGGGCATTACAAAGATTTTATGTGGAAAACGAATGCACTAAATTAATTCGATTACAGTGATTCAAAGTAATACTGACATTTCCCAAAATGTGTGTTAACCTTACTTAAAGTAGTTGGTAAAAATGCATTCGGGTTTACAGTGTAGAGTAACACTGCTTAAATGCCAGCTAGTTTATATACGAAAGCACTTATTTGTAGGATTGTATGGTTAAAAATGCTGTGACCTAATGAATTCTACAGCAGTTCTGTCAGCGTATCCTCCAGATTTTACATTAATTTACATTGTCATCTGTTCATGCCTCCAGACCAGAGAAAATGACCTTTCAATACTAATTCAAACCACTCTACTCATCTCGTCCCAAAACACGTCTATAATGACATTCATTTGAAATTGAATCACGCAGAACACTTTAATCAACATCAATGAAGAGCAAGACTGAGGACAATATTCGCCATAGATAATGGTTGAATTAAATCAGGGCAGGTGACAAATGAGAGGTATGTACACACGCACTGGCAAGATAAGAAATAAACAAATGTATTCTATGAAATTAATTAAATGTCGGTTTGGAAGTAATGTTGAGAAGGACAGTTATTTCTTCATCGCCTGTAGCAAATATAATAAATGTTGCTTAAAAACAGAAAGGAAATGAAAATAAAGTAACCCTTTCCTCCAGGGAGACGACTAAAGGCTGACATGGGGAACAGTAATTATAGTTCTTATTTATGACAGATTGAACTTTCAACATTCAACTTTCATATTAGTCAAAATAATACTGAAATTAAACATTTGAAGGAGAGTTGTCAGGATTAGGCTCAGAAATACAAGGAGAGAATCCAAAACACAGAAAATGGTGAGTTAAACAATAATTTAATTTATTGAATAGTAGTTGTAAGAAAAAAGTAGAGCTGTATCTGATATGGTAGCCCGGAGCCTAGTGGGCACAGTCTGATAGGTAGAATAGACTGGCAGCAATACTAGGAAACCCGGTAGGAATAACTGTGGATGTCACGTGGGTATATTTGGGAGTTCAAACAGGTATACAAGGGTTAGAGGCAGGTATCCAGTTTAGCCTGGTCCGGTGTCCAGAAATGACCGGTGGAGAACCAAAGAAACTTGCCTGGTCAGATGTCCAGGGGTTACAGGCAGGTTTCCAGGAGAGAACAGGTAGCGGATTATTGTCACAGGAAGGTTCTGCTGATAGAGACGCGGAGAACTGGAGTTAGCACAAAAAAAGTCAAACCATAAGGGCATAGTACTCAGACTAGCTAGGAAAAGGCAAAAATTAACAAACTGCTCTGCACTCGGTTCAGGGACTATTACGTACTGCATAGTCTGGCGAGGACTGATCGCTGTCAACTCCCTTATGTATGGAGAGCAGCAATCAACCCAGGTGTGGCAGGACAGCAGGTGCAGGTGATGATAGTAGATTGGAACTGGTGCTCAGGGACGGGTGCCTTCATGTGAATGGGGATAATGGGAACTGGAACCAGGAACGGACAAACACACACAGAACAGACCAGACACACACACAAAGGAACCAGAAAGGGGGGAAAAGATACAAAAGGAGAGGGGAAGACAGCTCAGGGGGGCGAAACTGTGACAAGAATCAGAAATGTTCATATTCTTAAATATATCCAATGGAAACTGTCGGGTTGCATGATAGCAATCTTTCTCTTTTATAAATAAAACAAACAGTTTTTTTCCACTGTTATCTGGTGATTTGGAATTTAAATCCAATATCTGTAGGTATGAGCTGTGATTTTATTATTATTATTAATATTATTTTATTGTCTTTTGAAGTTGAGGTACATGTACGTAGGTTTGGGTAGGTTACTTTTTAAAAGTAATCCATTAGAGTTACTAATTCTCACAGTTATCCATCCAATATTGAGATCAGTAATGTAACTCAGTATTGTAATCTGATTACTTTCTATTACTTTTAGATTACTTTTAAAATCTAGTTTATAACCATTTGAATGGCACAGCAGGATGTTTGTTTACAAAATTGTTGCAATAGGACAAAGAGTATCACTCTAAAATATGTAGAAAGGTCACCCAAATTTATTTAAATACAGGCATTATAGGTGGACCGATGGCAAGCGGCAGTGTACCAAAATAAAACAAGGCAGTGGGTAATAATGGCAGTTGACAATATAAGTTACACGAATATGAATACATTTTATTTATTGTTTGACAAATGCATAGAGCACATTTTGATAATTTACTGCAGTTTTGGAACCATGAATCAATTATGTAATTCACTTATCATGACACCTACATGACAGAAATATAACTTGATACAATTTGCATAGCTATTTAATATATTTGAAGTTTTAACACCTTACATTATTGATACATTTTAATTAGACAATCACCTAAGGCAAAATGTAAACTAATCTAAAAGTAATCCTCTTTTTTTTCAAGAGTATCTGTAAACCAATTAAATGTTTTTGCCACTAATGTAACTGATTACAGTTAAAAAATATTTTTTAATTTTTCAATAGGCATCATTACTTGTAATCAGTTACTCCCCAACCCTGGCAGTACACGGTTGTTTGGTCTGTTACTAGTACATCTAGATTTTGTTTCCAATGCCTCCAGTGATTAAACTCAGACAGCCTGACAACGGATTGCACTATATTTTATATGGTTCGTTCATTCTCTTTAATTTCTTAAACTATACTATTTTTAAAAAAAAATCATTTTAATTGCTTTAATTTTATTTTTAATAGGATTAAAAGTTTTATGTTTTCCTGTTCATGTTAAGCACCTTGAATTGCCATTGTGTATGAAATGTGCTATATAAATAAACTTGCCTTCTCTTGACTTCTGGCATGGTGCCGAATAGACTGTGACATGTTGGGGGGCCTCAATTATTTCAGTTGATTTAAAAGACCTATTTTAACAGTTAAAGTGAAAAATCTTTTGTGAAAGTAAATTTAATGTGATTTTCATACAAATGTCTTTGGAAAGTCAGCTACCAGCCTACGTCCACTCCAAACTACTTACAGAATCTTAACATTAGTCACAGAACACAGGATGATTCAGACTTCAAAACCAAAAAGAAACTCTGTTCACAAATGAGTAGTTTTTGTTTACCTGTTTTAATTGATCAGGTAGTCATGACACATTTTTCTAGAGTAATTCATCTGCTTTTTGCTGTTCTACCTAATGGCCACAATACATTTTTTATTTATTTTATTAAATGGTACAATGATGTATGCAATTAAGTAATTGATTATTGAATGTTAAACCTTCTTTCCACTGCATTTTAAAGAAACCAAAGAAGTCAATTTACCGTTACTTAAACTCCAAAGTTTGAATTACAGTATTTTGCATTTAGCAGGGGTGGCATCAGCTCTTTGTATTTACCTAATAATGATAATTTATCATTTATTTAACAGTTATAATAACACACAGTATATATATATATATATATATATATATATATATATATATACAGTGCCTTGCGAAAGTATTCGGCCCCCTTGAACATTTCGACCTTTTGCCACATTTCAGGCTTCAAACATAAAGATATAAAACTGTAATTTTTTGTGAAGAACCAACAACAAGTGGGACACAATCATGAAGTGGAACAAAATTTATTGGGTATTTCAAACTTTTTTAACAAATAAAAACTGACAAATTGGGCGAGCAAAATTATTATGGGACGGAGATTTGTCTTTCAACAAGACAATGATCCAAAACATAAAGCAAAATCTACAATGGAATGGTTCACAAATAAACATATCCAGGTGTGAGAATGGCCAAGTCAAAGTCCAGACCTGAATCCAATCGAGAATCTGTGGAAAGAACTGAAAACTGCTGTTCACAAACGCTCTCCATCCAACCTCACTGAGCTTGAGCTGTTTTGCAAGGAGGAATGGGCAAAAATGTCAGTCTCTCGATGTGCAAAACTAATAGAGGCATACCCCAAGCGACTTACAGCTGTAATTGCAGCAAAAGGTGGCGCTACAAAGTACTAACTTAAGGGGGCTGAATAATTTTACACGCCCAATTTTTCAGTTTTTTATTTGTTCAAAAAGTTTGAAATGTCCAAAAAATTTCATTCTACTCCATGATTGTGTCCCACTTGTTGTTGATTCTTCACAAAAAATTACAGTTTCATATCTTTATGTTTGAAGCCTGAAATGTGGCAAAAGGTCGAAAAGTTAAAGGGGGCCAAATACTTTCGCAAGGCACTGTATATATATATATATATATATATATATATATATATATATATATATATATATATATAAACACACATATTTGTAGAGTTTATTGCATGTACAGTGGGTATAGAATAGAATCACCCCCCTGTAAAATAATCACATTTTGTTGCTTTGCAGCCGGAAATGAAGACAGAGACAGTTTTTGTTTCATACAGCTGTATTTACTCAGTGCAACTTATAACACCCAAGTGAAAGATATAACATCAACATGTCAGAAAAAAATATATATATAAAAAATACATAATCACTGAGTTGGAAAAAGGATCACCCCCTTGTTTCAGTATTTAGTTGAATGACCTTTTGCTTTAATTACAGCCTTAAGTCTGTTGGGATATGTCTCTACTAACTTTGCACATCTAGACGTTGCAATATTTGATCACTCTTCTTTGCAGAACTGCTCAAGTTCAGTTAAATTTGATGGTGATCATTTGTGGACTGCTGTCTTCAAGTCATTCCACAGATTTTCAATGGGGTTTAAGTCTGGGCTCTGACTAGGCGATGCAAGGACATTCACCTTTTTCTCCTTCAACCACTGTGTGGTCAGTTTTGCTGTGTGCTTTGGGTCATTGTCATGTTGGAAGGTAAATCTTCTTCCCATTGACAACTTTCTGGCAGACAGCAGCAGGCTTTCCTCCAGAATTTGACAGTATTTTGCTCCATCCATTATTCCTTCTATCCTGACAAGTGCCCCAGTCCCTGCTGCCGAGAAATAACCCCATAACATGATATTACCACCTACATGCTTTACTGTAGGAACGGTGTTATTTAGATGGTGAGCTGTATTGAATTTTCGCCAGACATATTGCTTGGCATTGAGGCCATACAATTCCATTTTAGTCTCATCTGATCATAACACCTTTTTCCACGTGGCCTTAGAATCTTCAAGGTGCATTTTAGCAAATCTCAGTCGTGACTGCGTGGACTTTCTTGAGCAGTGGCTTTTTTCTTGCAACCTTCCCATACAGCCACATTTGTGGAGAATTTGTGATATTATTTTGTATTAAACCTTTATTTAAAGGTTAGTTATTGTTGTCACATGCACACAATGACCACTCTTTGTCATGAATTCCTGCAACTGCTTCAGAGTTGCTGTAGGCTTCTTGGTAGGCCACAGTTTCCTCCTGGCTCTTTAATCCAGATTGGAGCTAAACATATCCGTAACAAGAAACTTGCACCCTGGTATACAGAAAACACCAGAACCCTAAAGCCAGCCTCCAGAAGATTGGAGCGGAAATGGCGTTCTACCAAGTTGGAAGTATTTCGACTAACTTGGAATGACAGTACTCTACATTACCGTAATGCACTTACTTCTGCCCGATCAGCATATTTCTCCAACCTGATTGAGGAGAACAAAATAACCCAAAATGTATTTTTGATAAAGTTAACTAAAAAGCAGAATTCCACAAATGAAATAGGACTACATTTTGACAGTAATGAATTCATGAGCTTTTTTGATAAAAAGATAATTACTATTAGAAAACAAATTACAGAATCCTCCCTTAAGAAAATACCAATTGTTTACAATTTAACGTACTTTGGGAACATTTAGTTTAGAGATAATGTGCTAGGTTAGTGAGGATACGATTAGGGTAGGGTGAAGTTAAGGTAAAATTACTTTTTTTTACATTTCATAAACGCTTACGTTTCCCTGCCTCCGGAAACCTATGTGTTTTGTTTTGTACAATTTTGTACATAGCACCATGAGAACAGCTTGCATATGATCACTATCCTTTCATTACAGTCATGTTTACTGCATTAACAGTCATATTGTCAAAATCAGTGCCGAAATTTCACAATTTCTGCCAGGATATGCAAACTTATGAACAAAACTGTATACTGCAATCACCTATGGGCAGAGTCTGTAGTAAATAGACTGCCAACAGTAACTTGATGTACATGAAATAATAATCACACAAGCCTGTTTTTTGTTGTTATGGTCACTACTTATTTTGTTGAATCCTGATTAGTTTTCATTTTTCAAGGCAGGCCAGAGATACTGTAACTCTGCAATAGCACTTTCAAAAAACAACATTACCATCCAAAAATCCAAAACATGTTTAGCTCCCATCTCTACCATAATTTTGTTATGATGGACTCCATGTCCTGACTAAAAGACACTAAGGCCTGGCCACAGTTGAAACCAGCCACGTTTCTTCCTTCTCTCTCCCCTCTCCTGTACTCAGCTGATGGGGTTCAGTCAGGTGAGGTCTGGGTGAAGTGGAACAGGACCAGCGCCCAGGTCAGACTCCTCCCAGTACGGGGGAGCCATTAACAGCAGTGTCTGAGACATCTGCCTGCTCCCATTACCGTCACAGATGCATGATTCGAGTGCGTGTGATGCCACAACGCAGCTTCCTCTGTCTGAACGGTGAACCTCCCGTCTGCCTCTCCCCTCCACTTCAGCCAAGCAGCCTCTCTGCGCCCCATCTACAGACTCCAAGTCAGCTAAACAGAAAACGTCTCCTCATGGCAGGTTCAAACTCAGGTTACCGCTTTAGTGCTGTTGTTGTACTCACTAACTGGATCCTTCCAAGGAGAGTGAAGAGGAATGGTAAAAAAAGCAAATAAAGATGACATCTCCTTGCCTGCTGGTTGTTGGTACATTTTGCGAGACAACTGGGAATCCAATTGCCTTATGAATGATTTGTTAGCACTCAATTATTAAGCGGTCTTCAGGAGAGATCCAATGAGGTGTTCTGCATGGTTCGTACACCAGAAGGCAATGTGTGCATGCTGTAAATGCTTAACGGTTTTCTAACGGGGCTCCAGTGACCGTGACATCATCGCTGATAATCTCACGATAAATTATTTTAAATCATGACCATGTAATCATGCTAGGCAGAGTTACTTAACAGTGTCACAACATGTCTGTTCTTTTTTGACATCTGTAACTTTTTGTTTTTTGAACTCAATTAACAGCTCAATGTACTGTAGGCACATGCACAGATCAAGCTCAGGGAGTTGAACAGATCAAGCTCAGATTCAACAAGTGCCCTTCTGACCGGTGTTACATTTTTTTTAAATGTATAATTTGCCTTTGATTTTGCTTGAGCCCCTGTCCCCCCAATATGTCTGTGCATGGTCCTAGCGCAATTAGTTTTATTAATACATTTAAAATTCAACTTTCTTATTTGAGTTAACTTGCACTTTACTAAAATTAGCTGGTGTTAATGTATATAAGATGATAAATTAGAAACACTGGCAGTACAGCCTGGCTAGATCTCATTATAAATGTTATAATAATACAGGAGGCACTATTTTAATGTAACAGTGCACTATTATAATGTTAGATGGCACACTTATAATGTTACTGTGCACTTTATAATGTTACAGTGCACTTTCATAATGTTAAGGTGCACTATTACTGTATGATGTTACAATGCAGTATTATAATGTTACAATGCAGTGTTATAATGTTACAGTGCACTTTTATAATGTTACAGTGCACTATTACTGTATGATGTTACAATGCAGTATTATAATGTTACAGTGTATTTTTATAATGTTATAGTGCAGTATTATAATGTTACATGGCACACTTATAATGTTACTGTGCACTTTATAATGTTACAGTGCACTTTATAATGTTACGTAGCACACTTATAATGTTACTGGGAACTTTATAATGTTAAGGTCCACTATTACTGTATGATGTTTTGATGCAGTATGATAATGTTACAATGCAGTATTATAATGTTACAATGAGTGTTATAATGTTACAGTGCACTTTTATAATGTTACAGTGCACTATTAATGTCTGATGTTACAATGCAGTATTATAATGTTACAGTGTAGTATTATAATGCTATAGTGCAGTATTATAATGTTACAATGCAGTATTATAATGTTACAATGCAGTATTATAATGTTACAGTATTATAATGTTATGGTGCACTATTATAATGTTACAGTATTATAATGTTATGGTGCACTATTACAATGTTACAGTATTATAATGTTACAGTATTATAGTGTTACAGTGCTGTATTATAATGTTACAGTGCAGTATTATAATGTTAGCATGCACTATTATAATGTTACAGTATTAAAACGTTACAGTATTATAATGTTACGGTGCACTATTTTAATGGTACATTGCAGTATTATAATATTACAGTGCAGTATTATAATGTTACAGTGCAGTATTATAATGTTATAGTGCACTAGTATAATGTTACAGTGCAGTATTATAATTATACAATGAGTAATATAATGTTAAGGTATTATACTTATATTATAATGTTACAATGCAGTATTATAATGTTACAGTGCACAATTATAATGTAACAATGTCCTACTCATGTCCAGAACCCTTAATATGGGCCCTGGTCAAATTCGGAAATAGGTTGTCTTTTACAATAAATCCTCTGAGAGAAATGTCCCCCCTGCAGACATGGGACATGGCCTGTCCATGAGATTAGCCTAGTTTAGCCTGTGGTGCCACTGTTGTCAATGGGACAGGCTTTAGGGAGAGGAATTAAATAAGCAGAGCTGGTGTGGACATCAAGTACCCAACAAATGGACCTCATAATGGAAATCTATACGCTTCCTAGGGCCAGTATTCATTTTCATTATAAAGGTTGTCTGTGCATGGACTGCACTGCAGAGGTGTGCCAGGGTGCTGGAGGGGAGGAGATTGCAAGGAGGGTGAGTGAGAGGGGGAGGTGGGTAATGAGCTGGCTTAACCCTCAGCATGTATTTTTTTGGATGTACAAGTTTTTCGGTTCGGCCCTCTCAGAGGATATTCATCTTAATCACAGAATGGGAAGTATAATTGCATTTTTGGGTCAGCCAGATGGTACCTTTTGTTGAGGAGATTAATTACCACACCGGACAACATTAATAAAGCAAATATTTGAGGAGGAAATGCAATTTGCTAAAGTGAATGCATGGGCATTGTAAACAGATGAGACGGGGCAGGAGTGTGCAGATAGCCTAAGGGGGGGTCATGCTTTATTCCCTTTGTTAATAAAAGCAACCAGACAAACCCCAGTGAACAGGGAATTGAATGACTACATATAGCTAGCTGATACCCAGGGGTAGAGTAAGCTATGTATGGCTACACAGCAAAAGTAAATAAAGGCCTATCACAATACAAAACTAATATCAAGGAAACTTCAGGCAACTATCCCATTATTTAACATGGACGTCAGCTGCATTAAAATGGCTAAGTTGACATGAATAGGGCAGTGTTACCCCATGGAGGTAGAAAAAACAACGCAAACACTTTGACCAGATGGGAGGAAAGTGCTCTGCGCTGAGGAGATTGCGTGCAGCAGTGGCCGCATCCACTCAGGCTGGAAGTGTTGCGGACCTAATGACAGCCAATGAATATTACAGCTCTTTTTCTTTTCTGCAACAGATCTCTTATTCCATTTATCAAATTCTGGGTTCAGAGTGCACTGTCTGCACGCTGGAATTATTCAGACTGGATAAACGTGAGCGGGTAGCTAATATGAAAAGTGCAGGGTGCCACAGGCCGTGTTTATGCCACACAAGGTAATACATAATAAAAGCTACATGGCATATATGACAAATAGGCTTAGGCCTTTAATGTGTAATATATGTAATCATCTGAATGATACCAATAAAAAGGTTCCATAACTGTGAGAGATTTAACCTAGTTTTAGCCATGCAGGTGTCACGTTACGAAGTAGAGACAGGCGCGAGGTAGTGATAATCCAAAACTTTTATTTACCACACCAAAATAACACTGCCTCGTGGGGCAAACAAGTCTTCTTCCTTTATTCCAAATCCAACACATGCAACACGCAACGCCACAGTAAGACATAGACCGACAAGAGACAAGGGGAAAACAACCAGGTTAAATACACAG